>CAMPQE020000091.1:0-19315 GCA_946902985.2 Meconema thalassinum | reverse complement strand
GGTTCAGGAAACCATCGGAACATTAAAGGTCGAAATAGGAAAAACTCATAAGGAAGTAGGCCAGATCCAAAATGACTTGATGATATTAAATAAGAATCAAGAGAAAACGGAGAAAAAACTTGAAGGAATTAAAGGGGATATGGTCAAAGAACGCAGAGAGATGGAGAAGAAAATAGAAAAAATACGAGAAGACCTAGATACTAGAGGTGACGTGAAACCAGAAATGATAGACCAAAAGGTCATGATCTTTAAGAAAGAGGTAGAAGAAAAACTAAATGAATTCAGGGATAGTTACAGGGATGAGAAATTCCAATCCAAAAAGGTAGAGGAAGATATTAAAAGGAATCAAGAAAGAATTCAGGATGAATTAAGATCCCGATTGGAGAGGACTGAACAGAAGAATAGTCAAATGGAAATCCAACTCATGGCAAATGAAGAAAGTGCCCGAAGAGAAAGGAAGTTAGAATTCGAAAATCAGGAGGAGTTTCCAAAGACAGGATGGGTAGATTCCCGTGAACAAGGCACAGATACGGAGAGGGACTTAGGAGGGGAGAGCCCTTATAAGAACCCAGGATATCCAATGGCAATGTCAACCCCGTACACGAATCAGACAAATGGCCAAATAATAAACATTATTAAATCCAATGAGGATAGACCAGTAAAGTTTACGGGTAATAACATGTCTATTACTCCAAAATACTGGCTAAAAGAAGTGGCAGAGTATCTAAACGAAATGAAGGTTCCTCAGGATCGGAGACTGAGAGCTATTGAAAAACTGTTGGCAGGTGATTGTCTCACCTGGTTCAGAAGCTTCAGATACACCTTTGATACGGTGGAAGGCTTTAGGGAAGCATTTTTGAAGCGATATTGGGCAGCAGATGTCCAAGAAAATTTAAGGCTAGATCTGTACTCTAGGAAGTACAGCACCAATGCACCTACTAAATATTCGGAATTTTTCACCGCTCAGCTGTGTAAATTCCGCGAACTGGATATTGCTCCGGCAGAAAACGACCTGTGTGCTGCCATTGCAAGACAGCTTCCGTATGAGATTCAGAGGCTGCTAATCTCATCCAAAGCCAGAAGTGCTGTGGAAGTGGAAAGTGTATTACGTCAGTTAGATATGACGACTTCGCACGTAACTCCTCGGCATCAAAGACAAACGGAGCAAGTACACATGGCCAGCAGTCAGGAAACTGGAGAAAAACCAGCGACCAGGAATCAGTCCACCAGTACTGATACTCAAGGACTAGGTCGAGAGTATGGGCACCAGGAGCCTAGAAGGATACAGCCATATTACAGGGGAGGATATCGAGGAAGAAATCCTAGAACTACGGGTTATAGGCAACAGGAAAGCCGACCCTATAACAATAACCATCAAAGGCAAGAAAACAGAAAGAAATGGGAGAATTATCCCAGAAGGAATGTCAGGCCAGACGATAGGGATGATGAATATCGGGCCGAAATAGAAGAAAGATATCAGGAAAGTCTTCGTTATATGAACGAAAGACCAGATGAACCTGATAGGCAAAAAGTCCGTTGGAGTGAGGCAATCAAGAACCGGAAATCACCCGACCGACTAGACGGAGCTCAAAGCTTGGAATTACAAGCTCAGCTAAAGAATGAGGGAAAAGGGAGCCCTCAGGATAAAAAAAACTCCAAATTTAAATTGTCAAAAGTGGAAACATACCAGGAGCTGGGAGGAGGTAGAGATTGTAAATTGGATAGCCAGACCAGATGAGCTAATTAACGAGGATGTGGAAGGAATCCCACCTGTTAAAAGAGAACTACCTATAATTATGCTTAGGATAGAAGGATTACTGGTCAGAGCATTGATTGATACTGGATCCACAATAAGTCTAATTACACAAACCCTTTTAAATGAATTGGAAACAAGGGGCCGAGTACTAAAGATTCCCACATCAAGTGTAAAGATTAAGGGAATTATCCCTGAAAAATCTTTGACATGTAAATTTCAGGTATACATTGATATGATCATGGGTAACCCTGAAATTTCGCAGTGCTTTTTGCTGGTAAATCAATTACCGTATAATGTCATATTAGGTATTGATTTTATCCGTGAGAACAAGGTCATTATAGACCTAGCGCAAAACTGCATTAGAATTCAAAGAGAGGATGTGGATGAGCAAAACATTAACCTACAGGAACAGGATGCGAAAATAGCAGAACAGGTATGGCATATGGAAGAAGTGATTGAGGAAGATTATAAGAACATAGAAAAGATATTTGAAGTCCTCAACATAGAACTCGAAGATAATGTGGAAAATGAGTTCGAGACCAACCTGTCAGGAAAAGTGGAGGAAGCTAAAGTCAGCCTCGAAATTAAGGAACAGTTAAAGAAATTATTATTGGATTATAGGGACGTATTTGATTCCAAGCCAGGGAAGATTGAAAATTTTAAATATGCGTTCCAAGTCAACGATTGGGCACCGTTCAAACAAAAACCATACCCGGTTGCGGAAAAACATTACCCACAAACCAAGAAAACACTGCAGGAGATGATGAATGCAGGTGTTATAGAAAAGATGGCGACACCATATTGAACCCTTATTGATCTTCGATAAATAAGTATTCATATTTATTATTATTATTACTACGGCCTAGGCAGCACATAAGGAAGTCGACTTGGATATTAGGGAGGCCAGCATTTCGTAATGATTGCAACAGAAGCTGAGTTGGTAGCTATTCCTGGGGGACGGCCAGAATTAGTCGAGTTCAAGGCCAAATTGTGCAACTACTGTACCAAAATTGGAGACATAAAGGAAGAATCACGAGGTCCTCTCAACGAACATACGATTGAATCAGCCAATCGCAAGAGACCAAGCTGTGACCACGAGGTGGACGGCGTCAGTAGTAAAAAGCGCGCGGAAGTGTGTATCTAAGGAACCGCCGAACGGATTAATCTCCGCTCGAGTAATGTGAGACGTTGGATTTATTTGGAGAAGAATGACACTAGCCCCATCTTTGTGAGACAAAAACTCTGGAAGTTTTTATCCGACTCCGCCCACTCCACCGCCCTTGTCAGTTTCTCATAAATAGTTTGGCCTGACGCCAATCTAAGTCTATTCGTGTGGAGCCTTCAGAGGCATACTCCACGCCAGTTTGAAGTGTGATTTTTGACGCTCGAATTTATTGGAGTACTATTCTTGTGGAGCCTTCAGAGGCATACTCCACGCCAGTTTGAAGTGTGATTTTTGACGCTCGAATTTATCTAAGTCTTATTGTGTGGAGCCTTCAGAGGCATACTCCACGCCAGTTTGAAATGTGATTTTTACGCTCTAAAATCAGTGAAGCTAATTTTATTTTCTGAGCTCTGGGAAGCTAAAGTCGCAGCGTTTGCAATATCAAATTTTAAAAGCTATAATACATTTTGTTCTAAAATCAACCAAATTGTGTGATCTAAATATTTCACGCCAGCGCGTGATAAACTGTAACATTCTTTTAAAGACGACGAGTTCAACTTTAAGGGGGAAGTATCGTATCACCCTAATTAGCGCTTACCAGAACCGAAGTCCAAGACGGGACGGAAATACCAGACGAGATAGCGACTGCTGGTGCAGCCAGGATTTTGAACTTGTTAACGAGCCAGTGGCGCGGACTCGAGATGTATATTTTATGTATAAATTGTGTGTATTGTATGTGTGTTTTTATAGTGCGTATGTGCGATATAATTAGGGCCAGTCTTCGCTATTAATCGCAGTAGGACAATTGTGGGTGAACTGAGTAGCCTGCAAGCGATTATAGATAGGCAAATATTTAACATTGAACTTTTCTGCCAAGGAGTCGAGACCAAGATGATCAGCACGTGGTTTGAAGTTGGGATGAGCTTCAAGAAATCAACGCAGACGACTACTATGGAGTGCTAAATTGTCCATAGGGCAATGGGTTGAGGAGGATGTCCTTAGTCCTACATGCAGAAGCGGTGATGTACTAAAATTGGATTATTTCAATTATGTAGTTAGATTTGGCCGGGGAACTTTGTAAATAGTCATGTTTTTCTTTCTTGTTTGAATAGCTGTTTTTCTTGTACCGACACTATATGTTTAAATGTCCGTTGGCGCGTGGCCAATGTGTTTGTTGATATTTTGATTTTTTCTTGAGTCATGTGTAATGTACGCGGCGTGCGTGCGTGATTTTTATCCTTGCAATTGCGGAACCCGTTACATTCGATAAATGGTGCTTTATTAACGTTAATATTTGAAATAGGAATGGGAGGAAATGATTGTAAAACATTTTGCTGAACAGGTTATTATTCATGTTAGGGTAGCCGAGTGCACCAACTTAAAAGTAATTGTAGAACACCTTCGTTCTAATTTGATAGATTTTTCTTGAGTCCTTTTCAGGTGACTAGTCACGGCATAGAACGATGGCGCCAGCATGTGGATATTATTTGTGTCTTTTATTTCAGGGTCTGTCACAACCCATACGTGTGATTAAGTGTGTGTTGATGTGTCTAGTGTGTGTTGATTCTACGTGAGGAGGGGGTAGTTGTCCTACCGCCCTTATATATTTTTGCTGCTGTTGTATTTTAGATGGAAAGACAGAGTGCTCTTGGGAGACTGCTGATTCTTGTCCATATGTTTTTCTGACACACACGTATTATTGTGCTTTGGGGCACATTTCTTCGAGGTTCGACCCCATGCTCTGGGAGGTCGAGGTTATTGACACGTGGGTTGACAGACATGCAGAGTTCCACAAACCGCCCGTTTTGCCTGTGACTTATTTTGATAGGCAGTCCTATTTGTCCGACTGAACCCTGTAAGCTTTCATGCAGCAAACCTGTTCATTGTGATGGCTAATTTTAAGCCATAATTAATTGGGGAGTTCGCCATGTGTGTAACGGATTGTTGTACCTTGTATGGATAAGAATAGTGTGATTAACGTAAATGTTGGCTGTTTGCCTATTGCTTTGTTGATGACTCGATTTCATGTAATTTTGTTTGTCACACCCGTTTGGTGTAGTGGTAGAGTATTTGTAAATTTTGACAGCGGTCATTTGAGTATTTTTTCTATTGGTCACGTGTTAATGTACTTGTGTTGATTTGTGTGAGAAGTCCTAAGATTTTAGGCAGTAAATGTTGCTACGGCAATTTAAGTCCAATTTCACGCGGAAATTTTGTGTTTGTTTATAGTAGATTTAGGAAGTGTCGGTTTAATTTAATGTATTGTAGTTGTGTTCCCTCGTGTCGGTCTAGCTCTAGGAAAAGCGGATTCGTTGTTTGAAGGGTCATTCTGGATGATAACGAATCACGCATTCAAAGTACACATCGTGGTGCATGTAGAACGGCGTACGCACTTATATGGTCACTTTTTGGGTATCGTTTTATTTAAGGACACTTGGTCCAGGTAATTAATCTCTCCAGAGATATCGCCTAAGTTTTTGGCATTTTTATTAAGCGGGAGTCAGTTGGGAGTTTTTGTTGTTAATTGTTTATGTGTAAATATGGTGATTTGTTATTAAATTCAGTTGTTTTTAACCCTGGCTTCACTCTTTCCTGCATGTTATTTTGTTATATGTTACCCTGCAAGTTAATGAAGCGCCCTGACAGCAACTTACGAATATGACCTGTTACGCCCCGAATCTGAGTCTCATATGCTTCTTTGCAAGGGTTCATAAAACAAAAATGGCTGCCCAAGTGGGGATTGTTGTTGTTGTTGCTTCGCTGATCTCATAATTATTTCGTTGAGAAATGATGCCAGGTCAAGCGGACATGTAAATTCAGTAAATGGAGGCGATGTTGTACCGCCATGTGCATTAGTAAAATCACTGAGTTCCTAAAGTTAGAAATATTGAACAAGGTTAGAAGTTGATTTGGTATTTGTTGTAAACTTGTTCTGGCGCCCACATTAAAATTAGAAATTTGCATTATTAATGAACTCAGTCAAAGCAGGAAGATGTTGCCTTATATCTGACATTTAATTGACTTCGGTTAATTGGTGTTTCGTAAATTTTGTTGGTTAGGAATTTAAAAGCAGATCACTAGGGGTTATTTCGTTGTTTGGGAATAAATGTCATTGTATTCAGTAAATTTTGTTACTGAAATTTTCATTAAATTAGAGCCAGTAATATTTAAATGTGTGGACATGTATGTGCGTATAGGGCTGAAACCTTAGCCCATAACCCTGTTTTTCTCTGAATATATTTGTGTGTGTGAAATGGCGATCGTTGATGAAATTAAGGCATTGTTAGAACAGATGTCGATCCAAATGTCCGCGAAAACGGAAGAACAATTAGAACAGATGTCGATCCAAATGTCCGTAAAGACGGAAAAACAATTAAAAGAACAATTAGAAGCTCAGCGTGAGCATAGTGAAAAACAATTAGAACAAATGTCCGCGAAAACGGAAGAACAATTAAAAGAACAATTAGAAGCTCAGCGTGAGCATAGTGAAAAACAATTACTTGATATGAGCGGTAACATTTCGGTCCAGTTAGAAGTCCAGAAATTAGACACTGACAAACAATTCAATGAACTCAACCACAAATTGTCACAACAGGCGGTAACACAAACCGAACAGTTAGGAAAAATCACAAATGATATTAATCAGAGCGTTCAAAAAGTAGAGAAACTGGCAGGCGAGGTTGCGGAAAACAACATCAAACAGTTAGGCGAAATGAAGAAATTGGAGGCGAAATTTGATAACAAATTAGTACAATTTGACGAGATGGTGGCAGATAAACTTAAGCAGATAGAGGCAGCATGTGTCAGTAACACCGCGGGAGTGAAGAAAACCCAAGAGAAACTACAGCAGCAAATTAATTCGGTAGATAACAACGTGCTGGAATT
Source organism: Meconema thalassinum (assembly GCA_946902985.2). Lineage (NCBI taxonomy): Eukaryota > Metazoa > Arthropoda > Insecta > Orthoptera > Tettigoniidae > Meconema > Meconema thalassinum. The sequence continues at coordinate 12,509 of CAMPQE020000091.1, read as the reverse complement.
AATAAAGGAAATAGATAAAGTCGAAGTTAAGGCTGAAACCGAGCGGATACACTTGCGGGAAAATTTAGAGGAGCAATTAGGCAGAACACAAGAGATCATAAGAAAAGAGATGGAAGGCCAGCTAATAAACGCACAAGAGGTCATAAGACAAGAAGTAGGGGAGCAGCTCGTCAAAACTCAGGATAATTTGGAAGAACAACTAGTAAAAACGCAGGAACGGATACGTGAAGAGCTAGAGAAAAATCAGGAGAGGAACGAGGAGAAAATAAATAGCTTAAAAAGTAGGATCCGGCGAGATTGGGACCAGCAGGCTCATGCGAATAAGGAAGACAGGCTGGCAGTTTTAAAGCGAATGCAGGCACTGGAGGAAAATATGAAGTCGAAATTACAGGAACACTCAGAATTAATCATAAAAAAACGAGATTAGATCGTTAGAGAATGCGACGTTATTTTCAAACGAAAATATTCCGGAAAAGCAAACAAGTATTGGAAGTCCGGCAGGATCGAAGTTGGCTGAGGACACGAGTCGGGGTCAAAGTCCCAGACTAACGACTAATGCATTCCAGCAGTACAGGGGGGAGACTTCAACTCCGCAACCGAACTTGGCACCAGCCCAAGTCATCCAAGTCATTCGGGGTAATGATTTTAAGCCCGATAAGTTTAAAGAACATTCAGGAACCACTCCCAAAGCATTTCTACGGCAATTAACTGACTACTTTAATGACCAACACATCGGCCCGGAGAAACAATTAAGACTGGTGGAGAAATTTTTAGAAGGACCTAGCCTGACCTGGTTTTTAAGTTTCAAGTACACGTTTACAGACATGGCTCAATTCCGCGAGGCGTTTTTGAAGAAGTTTTGGAGTCCTTCGTTACAGCAGGGGTTAAGAATGGACCTGTACACGCGCAAATACCACAGTACCCATCCAACCCGTTTTTCAGAATTCTTCAGTCAGCAATTGGTAAAATTCAGGGATTTTGATGACCCGCCTAGCGAGCCGAATATGGTTCTAACCATCGGAAAACAACTCCCAATGCATATCCAACAATTATTAGTCGCAGGAAATATTCAGACCGCAGTCCAAGCCGAAGAATTACTCAGACACTTAGATGAGACGAGTATGGTAAGCCCACAGACAGGAAGAAGGAATTTGGAATGTGTCAACACGGCAGAGGTAGTTCAGGGACTCCAAAATAACCACGGCCAGGGGAACCAAAGTAAGACACAATCCACAGGGACACAGTTCACGCCAAGAAGACAAGATTTTGACGGCCGAAACCAGTTCCATAACAACAATCAGAATTATCAGAATAACCGCGGGAGATATCATCAGAATAACCAAAATCAAAATAATCAGTGGACGTACCAGCGGGAATACACGAATTGGAGGGGAAACCAGAGACAAGGTAGACCTTACCAAAGAAATGGAGATGGTAGATGGAGTTACGGCAGGGACTATCGCCAAGAAAACAGAGGGGATTATAGGAATAACTGGGACGAACGATATATTGAATCCCGTAAATACTTGGATCAATTAAGTAATGAAGAAGCGGAGAAGGAGAAGCGGGGGCGTGCCATGGCGAACAGACAGAGCCCAGATAACCATCAAGGAGAGGGGGCAGAGAGTTTACTGAGGCAACAGGAGCGACAGAATGATAACCGGCGAAACACATCTAATGGGGCCCGGGATAAAAAAAACCAAATGAACTGAAAGGAGACAGGCTAAAAACGGAGATCGCCAGGGAGCAAGAAGAGATGATAGTGGCCAATATAGAAGAGTGGGTAGCATTCCCAGACGACTGCCTGGAGAAAGTGGTGAAGAACCGTGAAAATGTTATCAGACAGCTACCAATTATTTACGCGCATATTGGAGGTATGAGGGTGAGATGTTTGATTGATACAGGTAGCCAGGTGAGCTTAGTCACTGAAATTTTGATTAAAGAAATAGCAAGAAAACAGACTGTTCCTATTATGCCGGTACCGCTAATGAAAGTCAGAGGTGTCATTCCTGACAAAACTATGAATTGTAAACAGCAAGTATTTCTAGATCTGGAAATATTGAACCATACTTTTTCACAAACATTCATTGTTATTCCAAAGATGAACTACAATATAATTTTAGGAGCCAACTTCATCTGCGATTTTCATGCTGTAATTGATTTACATAACAACACTGTAAGCTTCAAACAAGTAGAAGGATTGGATCATGTGGGTTTAAATATGGAAGAGAATCCGCTGGAGAGAGAGGCCAATACTTGGGTTGTTGAGGAATGCACTAATGAGGCCGGAGATAAGATCTTGAGGGGAGAGCAAGTTAACCAGACAGCAGTGCTGGAAATGGACAGCCGAGATATCTCGCAGGAACTTTGGGTGCATTTGGCGGAAGAAGAAATGGGCGGAACCAAATTCGAAATTCTACTTCAGGAGCGACTTAAGGAAGCCATCGTAGGGGAATCTGATAGAAGAAGATTGGAAGAAATTTTAAGATTACATAAAGGAGCTTTTGACACCGTACCTGGGAAAGTTTTAAATTTTCAATATGCGATGCAGGTAACAGATTGGACCCCATTCAAAAGTAAATTGTACCCGATCCCAGAGAAGCATTTTCTCAGGTGAAGGACATTATTACTAACTTATTAGATTCTGGCATGATAAGGAAAGCTGCAACTCCTTATCTGAACGCAATATTGGCTGTGACCAAGCCAAACGGATCAATTAGGCTATGCCTAGACGCGCGAGTTTTAAATAGCAAACTGCTAGTTGAGCACGACCAAGCACCGAGGATCAAAGATGTTTTGAAAGGCTTCCGCGGGAAGAAGATATACTCAAGTGTTGATTTGACGAATAGTTTCCACCATCTTGAACTTGAAGAAAAATCCCAACTGTTGACGGGATTTTTATTCGATAATCAAAGTTATATCTGGTGTCGAATGCCCTTTGGCGTGAAAACTGCGGGATGTGCACTCATTAGAGCACTCGATAGAAATCTGACTGAGGAGGTCAAGAACTTCACCACGAGATATGTTGATGACATATTAATCGCTTCTGAGACAATGGAAGAACACTTGATAAATTTAAATAAACTGCTGGACAACCTGAGAACCATGAACTTCAAGATCAACTTAAAAAAGTCACATTTTTGCCAGAGCGAAATTTTATATTTGGGACATATAATTGATGTTGAGGGCGTGCGGCCTAATCCAGCCAAGATTGATGCTATTAAGAAATTTCCCACACCTACCAAAGTCAAACATGTTAGAGCATTTTTGGGAGTGACAGGTTTCTTCAAAGAAAATTGCCCTGGTTACACAGAAACAGTAGCGCCTATGCAGGAGATGTTGAAGAAAGCGAATCGATGGTCGTGGAACGAGGAGTGCGACAGGTCTTTTAAAGCAACGAAGGATTTATTGGAAAACTGTGTGAAACTTGGATATCCGGATTTTGAGAAACAATTTATCATTCAAGCAGATGCTTCGTTAATTGGGATTGGTGCTATGCTGTACCAAGAGGACGCTGAAGAACCCAAGAAGAAATCCTATTTGGCATTTACGAGTCGTAAATTACGGAAACATGAGAGGAACTACACAGTTACGGAACTTGAGCTACTAGCAATTCTATATTCTCTCCAACAGTGGCGCAAGATGATCTATGGTTATTCCATCATTGTTAGAACCGACCACCATGCACTGACATTTTTATTTAAGACAACAATAGCAAGTGAGAGAGTTACGCGCTGGTCCATCTACATACAGCAGTTTGACATTACAATAGAGCATTGTCCTGGGAAATTGAACGTCATACCAGATGCCTTGAGTAGAAACCCTGAGGACGGAAACGAAGTAACAGCGGAGGTTCACAATATTACCTTGACACCTAAGGCTCGTGAGTTTTTGGCAAGATTGAAGGATATTCGGAAGGAGCAAGAAGCTGACCCATGGATGATGATGATGATAAAATTCTATAGGAAGGAGTTACAACCAAATTCACCGGAGTACCGGGAAGCCAGTGCTAAACAAGCGAGATTTCACTACTTAAATAACTTGTTACATAAGTACGTGGATGAGCATCATACTAAACTGCGGATGTTAGTTCCAGCATCACTACAGAGGGGATTAACTTGGCATGTTCACGAGAGCCTAGCACATATCGGCACGGATAAGACTGAAGCTACGATAGGGGAGACCTTTACTTGGCCCAAGATGAGATTCACCATTGTTGAAGTAATTAGAACGTGTGACGCTTGTCAGCGCACAAAGCCGAACAACTTTATTCTGAAACAACCTCCAAGACCACTATTACCGCAGAAACCATGCGAGATGCTCGCGATTGATTGCTTTGGTCCTTTAGTAAAAGGAAAGCGTGGATGCCGACACCTCTTGGTATGTGTCGATGTATTTTCGAAGATGGTCGTGCTATGTCCTATTCAGAAGACGACATCAGGACAAGTCCTTAGTCGAATTAAGAACAAAGTCATTCCGATGCTTGGGAAGCCGGAATCCATTCTATCAGATCACGGTACCTATTTCACAAGCAATGTTTTTAGGCAAGGTTTGGAGAGCCTAGGAATAAAACACATATTTTCAAGTATTCGTTATCCTTGTGGAAATCCGAGCGAAAGAACAATTCGCTGTGTCGCTAAATACTACAGAGTAATGATTCCTAACGAACACAATAAATGGGTAGACAAAGTAGGGGAAATTGAGATGTGCATGAACACTACTAAGCACGAGTCGACGGGTCAAGTCCCACTGATTGTACACCACAACAGGTTGCCGGAAAGAACTTGGGACAAGATCATTCCTTGCCCAAGGGATCCATTATTAGCGCATGATTTGCGAATCCAGCGAACGAGAGAGCACATGAGGAACCAAGCGGACCGAAGGCTGAGACGGTACCGAGGAAAGAAGTTTCACCGAGAGTTACAAGAACAAGAATTAGTGCTGGTTCGTAGACCACCGATCTCCGACCCTAAGAACAAAGTCTTCGCCAAGTTCTGTCCAAAATTCATTGGCCCGTTCCGGGTAATTAAGAATCTGGGTAACAATGCCTACAGATTAGAAGAAGTGAGCACTGGTGCAAAATCTGTTTTTAATAGCGCCAAATTGAAACCGTACTACAGAAGGGAACCATTTGATGATTAGGAAAGATGATATGTGCAGAATCTGTATTGCAAAAAAATTTTTTTTTTTTGAAAGCAAACACTCAAATCCACGGGGAGCGCGTGAGTACGCACTTTGTTTGTAAACAACGAGCATCTGAGACGGCAGGAGTGGCAACTACGTGAGGAGAAGGGGGAGACCTAGAGAAAATATGAATGACATTCCAGCGAGAAGGGAGCACACTAATTGAGTCAGAGGGGCATACACTCGAGCAGCTGAGTGAGATTTAAAGAGATGTGTTGTTACTACAGTGGATTTTGTTATTGAAATCCAAACCAATAAATTGTTTCGAATTTCAAAACCTTGCTGAGGATAAATGAACCCTTATTGATTTTCGATAAATAAGTATTCATATTTATTATTATTATTACTACGGCCTAGGCAGCACATAAGGAAGTCGACTTGGATATTAGGGAGGCCAGCATTTCGTAATGATTGCAACAGAAGCTGAGTTGGTAGCTATTCCTGGGGGACGGCCAGAATTAGTCGAGTTCAAGGCCAAATTGTGCAACTACTGTACCAAAATTGGAGACATAAAGGAAGAATCACGAGGTCCTCTCAACGAACATACGATTGAATCAGCCAATCGCAAGAGACCAAGCTGTGACCACGAGGTGGACGGCGTCAGTAGTAAAAAGCGCGCGGAAGTGTGTATCTAAGGAACCGCCGAACGGATTAATCTCCGCTCGAGTAATGTGAGACGTTGGATTTATTTGGAGAAGAATGACACTAGCCCCATCTTTGTGAGACAAAAACTCTGGAAGTTTTTATCTGACTCCGCCCCACTCCGCCGCCCTTGTCAGTTTCTCATAAATAGTTTGGCCTGACGCCAATCTAAGTCTATTCGTGTGGAGCCTTCAGAGGCATACTCCACGCCAGTTTGAAGTGTGATTTTGACGATCGAATTTATCTAAGTCTTATTGTGTGGAGCCTTCAGAGGCATACTCCACGCCAGTTTGAAGTGTGATTTTTGACGCTCGAATTTATTGGAGTACTATTCTTGTGGAGCCTTCAGAGGCATACTCCACGCCAGTTTGAAGTGTGATTTTTGACGCTCGAATTTATCTAAGTCTTATTGTGTGGAGCCTTCAGAGGCATACTCCACGCCAGTTTGAAATGTGATTTTTACGCTCTAAAATCAGTGAAGCTAATTTTATTTTCTGAGCTCTGGGAAGCTAAAGTCGCAGCGTTTGCAATATCAAATTTTAAAAGCTATAATACATTTTGTTCTAAAATCAACCAAATTGTGTGATCTAAATATTTCACGCCAGCGCGTGATAAACTGTAACATTCTTTTAAAGACGACGAGTTCAACTTTAAGGGGGAAGTATCGTATCACCCTAATTAGCGCTTACCAGAACCGAAGTCCAAGACGGGACGGAAATACCAGACGAGATAGCGACTGCTGGTGCAGCCAGGATTTTGAACTTGTTAACGAGCCAGTGGCGCGGACTCGAGATGTATATTTTATGTATAAATTGTGTGTATTGTATGTGTGTTTTTATAGTGCGTATGTGCGATATAATTAGGGCCAGTCTTCGCTATTAATCGCAGTAGGACAATTGTGGGTGAACTGAGTAGCCTGCAAGCGATTATAGATAGGCAAATATTTAACATTGAACTTTTCTGCCAAGGAGTCGAGACCAAGATGATCAGCACGTGGTTTGAAGTTGGGATGAGCTTCAAGAAATCAACGCAGACGACTACTATGGAGTGCTAAATTGTCCATAGGGCAATGGGTTGAGGAGGATGTCCTTAGTCCTACATGCAGAAGCGGTGATGTACTAAAATTGGATTATTTCAATTATGTAGTTAGATTTGGCCAGGGAACTTTGTAAATAGTCATGTTTTTCTTTCTTGTTTGAATAGCTGTTTTTCTTGTACCGACACTATATGTTTAAATGTCCGTTGGCGCGTGGCCAATGTGTTTGTTGATATTTTGATTTTTTCTTGAGTCATGTGTAATGTACGCGGCGTGCGTGCGTGATTTTTATCCTTGCAATTGCGGAACCCGTTACATTCGATAAATGGTGCTTTATTAACGTTAATATTTGAAATAGGAATGGGAGGAAATGATTGTAAAACATTTTGCTGAACAGGTTATTATTCATGTTAGGGTAGCCGAGTGCACCAACTTAAAAGTAATTGTAGAACACCTTCGTTCTAATTTGATAGATTTTTCTTGAGTCCTTTTCAGGTGGCTAGTCACGGCATAGAACGATGGCGCCAGCATGTGGATATTATTTGTGTCTTTTATTTCAGGGTCTGTCACAACCCATACGTGTGATTAAGTGTGTGTTGATGTGTCTAGTGTGTGTTGATTCTACGTGAGGAGGGGGTAGTTGTCCTACCGCCCTTATATATTTTTGCTGCTGTTGTATTTTAGATGGAAAGACAGAGTGCTCTTGGGAGACTGCTGATTCTTGTCCATATGTTTTTCTGACACACACGTATTATTGTGCTTTGGGGCACATTTCTTCGAGGTTCGACCCCATGCTCTGGGAGGTCGAGGTTATTGACACGTGGGTTGACAGACATGCAGAGTTCCACAAACCGCCCGTTTTGCCTGTGACTTATTTTGATAGGCAGTCCTATTTGTCCGACTGAACCCTGTAAGCTTTCATGCAGCAAACCTGTTCATTGTGATGGCTAATTTTAAGCCATAATTAATTGGGGAGTTCGCCATGTGTGTAACGGATTGTTGTACCTTGTATGGATAAGAATAGTGTGATTAACGTAAATGTTGGCTGTTTGCCTATTGCTTTGTTGATGACTCGATTTCATGTAATTTTGTTTGTCACACCCGTTTGGTGTAGTGGTAGAGTATTTGTAAATTTTGACAGCGGTCATTTGAGTATTTTTTCTATTGGTCACGTGTTAATGTACTTGTGTTGATTTGTGTGAGAAGTCCTAAGATTTTAGGCAGTAAATGTTGCTACGGCAATTTAAGTCCAATTTCACGCGGAAATTTTGTGTTTGTTTATAGTAGATTTAGGAAGTGTCGGTTTAATTTAATGTATTGTAGTTGTGTTCCCTCGGGTCGGTCTAGCTCTAGGAAATGCGGATTCGTTGTTTGAAGGGTCATTCTGGATGATAACGAATCACGCATTCAAAGTACACATCGTGGTGCATGTAGAACGGCGTACGCACTTATATGGTCACTTTTTGGGTATCGTTTTATTTAAGGACACTTGGTCCAGGTAATTAATCTCTCCAGAGATATCGCCTAAGTTTTTGGCATTTTTATTAAGCGGGAGTCAGTTGGGAGTTTTTGTTGTTAATTGTTTATGTGTAAATATGGTGATTTGTTATTAAATTCAGTTGTTTTTAACCCTGGCTTCACTCTTTCCTGCATGTTATTTTGTTATATGTTACCCTGCAAGTTAATGAAGCGCCCTGACAGCAACTTACGAATATGACCTGTTACGCCCCGAATCTGAGTCTCATATGCTTCTTTGCAAGGGTTCAATATGTTAGTCCATTAGTGATTGTGAGTAAACCGGATGGCTCAGTAAGGGTGTGTTTAGATGCCAGAAATTTAAATGCAAAAATCATACCAGAAAATGATTCGGCACCACCCATAAAAGAAATACTGAGGAAGTTTAAAGGCAAGAAGATTTTTACGAATATTGACATGACTTCTTCGTATCATCATCTCGAACTGGAAGAGAAAACCAGCTTGTTGACAGGATTTCAGTTCGACCAACAAACATACTGCTTTAGAAGATGTCCGTTTGGATTGAAGACTGCAGGATCTGCATTAATAAGAGCGCTTGATCGAAACCTGTCAGAGGAAGTGAAAGATTGCACTATCCGATACGTAGATGACATTTTGCTTACCTCGGAGAATATTGAGGAACATTTAGGAAATTTGAAGAAATTATTGGAAGACCTAAGAAGGGCAAATTTTAAGATAAATTTAAAGAAGTCGAATTTTTGTCAAAGGCAAGTGACATTTTTAGGGCATGTGATTGACAAGGATGGTGTGAAACCAAATCCATGCAAATTGGAATCGATAAGGGATTTTCCAAGGCCTTTGAAAGTGAAGAACGTTCGCCAGTTTTTGGGATTGATTGGGTTCTTCTCAGGACATTGTCCATCATACACCAAAACTGTTGCACCATTACAGGACCTTCTGAAGAAGGGGGGCAAGTGGAAATGGACGGAGGAAGCAGAAAAAGCATTTGTAGAGGCCAAGGAAATGCTTTTAAATTACGTGAAGCTAGGATATCCTGATTTTAATCAGAGATTTATCATTCAGACAGACGCATCCCAGATTGGAATAGGGGCAATGCTATATCAGGAGAACCCGGAAAACCCTGATAAGAAGAACTATCTAGCTTTCACAAGTAGGAGACTGAAACCACACGAGAAAAATTATACGATCAGCGAGATCGAGCTGTTAGCGATATTGCACGCGTTGCAATATTGGCGGAAGATCGTATATGGGTTTCAGGTTATTCTAAGAACGGATCATAAAGCCTTAACCTTTTTGATGAAGACTGATTTATCCAGTCAAAGGTTGATGCGTTGGGCTTTATACATTCAACAATTTGATGTCAAGATAGAGTACTGCCCAGGAAAAGAAAACATAGTTCCAGACTACTTAAGTAGACAGCCAGAGTCCATAGAAGAGGAAGTAATGGCTATAGATTTGGAAGACAGGGATCAGCGTACTCTTAATGAGTTAAGAAGCATTAGTCAAAGACAACGGGAAGATCCATGGATGAATATGCTCATATCATTCCTTGAGGGAAGCTTGATAAGAGGAACACCAGCGTATACGGAAGCTGAGAAGATAGCACAAGACTACACGTTTTATAATGGATTGTTATATAAGTTTGTGGACTCTGACCATACAAAATTAAGGATTGTTGTACCTGCAATTTTGCAGAGGAAAATAGTATGGTTAGCCCATAGATCGTTCGGACATATGGGAGTCGACAAAACAGTCTCGATGCTGAAAGAAGCATTTGTATGGCCGAGACTGAGAGAAACTGTAAGGGACACGCTAAAGACATGTGATCTATGTCAAAGGATCAAACCTAATGCATTTCTGATGAGACAGAAGCCTATACCATTGTTGCCCGAAAGGCCCGGCCAAATCATATCTATTGATAATTTTGGACCTTTGCCAAAGGCAAGAAGAGGAAATCGACACATAATGGTGGCTATGGATGTCTTCACTAAAATGGTTGTCCTTGCTCCCATACAGAAGACCAGTACCAAACAGGTGTTAAAACGACTTAAAGAAAAAGTGATACCGATTCTGGGGAAACCTGAGAATTTGTTGTCGGATCACGGCAGTTGTTTCACCAGTGTAGAGTTCAGACGAGAATTAGAAAGACTTGGAATACGTCAGATTTTGTCAAGTATTCGCCATCCTGAGGCCAATCCTGTAGAAAGAGTTATGAGAGAGACGGCCAAGTATTGTAGAATATACTGTGCCGAAGAAAATTGGAAGTGGATAGATATCTTGGATATTATCGAATTTTGTATAAATAATACAATCCATGAATCCACAGGAGAGATACCCATAACGTTACATCGGAATGAGCAACCAGAAAGACCTTGGAGTCTGGTAATTCCTAGGCCAGCAGACGCTCAGCCTGGAAGAGATGTACGAATTAGAAGAGCCTTTGAGCATCTAAAAGCTCAAGCCGACAGGAGGCAGAGAAGAAATAGGCATAAGAGGTATCATCGACCATTATTAGCAGGAGAAATGGTGTTAGTGAAAAGACCAGCCATTTCGGACCCAGGGAACCGTGTGTACAAGAAGTTCCAGAAAATGTACCACGGACCATATCAAATAATCAGAGATTTGAGGAATAACGCATATAGAATTCGGCACTGTGAAACGGATCACGAAGTGACCATGAATTCAGCAAATTTGAAATTATATTACCCTCCCGAAGATTTTGATGAAGAAAATGAACAAGCCCTGGTTATGGAAACATGTAGAGATGAATCCGCTTTGGACATAAACAAGAATAAGGAAGAAATAGGAAATAGAGCTCAAGCATTCGAGTGCGAATGCGAATTGGAGAAATTATATTGGGAAATTAAAGAAATAATTGAATTTATTGAAGAAGAAAATTCCAATTTAAGAAAAGAGAATGATGAAATAAGGAAACGGGTAGGGATAGACCAAACCCGTAAGGAAGAATGAGGTTCTGGGGAATTAAAGTCCAGACAAATGAAGAAAGAAAGGGTAGGGACAGAGCATACCCGACCTACAAAATTACCGGATACGACTTTAAAGAAGTAAAAACAACGGAAGGTACGGACAACGTTATGATGGATTCGATGAAATGAGAATACAAAATTAATTGAAATAAATTTCCTCAGAATTTTCGAAAATTTATTTACCTAAGGAGGGGAGAGATGAACCCATGTGCCATCAGGTCCATGGATGGTCGAATCCATGCATTTGAGGAAGAAATCAAAGAAGCGTATAGTTTCTAATGTAACTTTAAGAAAGATCAAGCTAGGAGGCCAGTATAAGGTTGTGCAACTAACGAGGACCAGGTGTTCAAGAGGATGATATCACCCCTCTTGACATTCTGAAGGGAGCGAGTCACAAGTATTAATAACCGAGTGGAAATTTCCCAGGATTAAACAAGGAAGCCTGAATCGGAAATCGAGCTGACGTTGCTGGAAAATGACAACACCGCTTATGCGCCAGAAGAGGAATAATTAAATTTAACCCGTTTACAAGTATAATAATGAGTAAACAAGTACAGTACAGTGAATCATTTTTAATGAGAGATTTTTCAGTAAAGAGAAACCATTTAATAATTGCGCAGAAAAAAACTGCTAACGTAAGACGACGTCATTGGGGAAGTACCACGGCCTGTGTGGTGGGGAGAGAGCAAAAGAAATGCAACACCCACACAATTGAGGACGAGAAATTAATTAATATCTCCGAATTGCACGATCGATTCTTAGGTGCAATGAGATTATGTGACATTGAGAAGACGAGCTTTCGGAAGGTATAATTTTTATATTTGTGGCACCATTATTTTAGAAGTTGACCACAGAAAAGGCTAGAGTCTTATTTTTTTGTAGTAAAATAGTATAAAGCTTCGGGCTTCACCAAGCCAATCATGCAGTCATTCCGACAGTCCGTGAGGGGACGTGACGCTGGAGCATCAACAGTAGATGCAGTTATTCTGACAACCTGTGAGGGTGTTACTACGCATGCAGTTTCAAACGGCCTGAGGGCACGTCACTGTGCTCCATCACGCATCACGCAGTACAAGTCCGTCCAGGGGGACGTAACGCTGGATCATCAGCACATCAGTATTCAGACAGCCTTGTAGGGCGTAACTCTGCGTCACATCGAAAAC
>CAMPQE020000090.1:0-48000 GCA_946902985.2 Meconema thalassinum | reverse complement strand
TGATCACATCTCCCCAGTTGTATCCCCCATGACCAGATGTTTCCAGCTCCAGGACACTGCCCGTAGAGGCGGTAGTGGTAGGATCCCTCGCTGAGTCCGTTGGAAAAACCAACATGGAGGGTAAATTCGACTAAAAAATAAATAAATTAGAAGTTCAGGGCAAATACAAAACACCATGTTATTACAGTTACACCACTACAGTCATCACAATAACACATGTTATAATTTGTTTATTTTATTATTATTATTATTATTATTATTATTATTAATGCAGTCAATGGTCATTTATTTTATTTTCAGGACGGGTCAGGGAAGGGATTTTGGAAGGGAATCCGCTGTGGACCTATTGAAAGGAACTGTCCCGGCATTTGCCTGGTGGTGAAAAAGGGAAACCACGAAAACCATTTTCAGGACAGCCGAGGAAGATTCGAACCCACGCTCTTCCGATGACAGCGAGGCAAAAAAAAAATTGCAACAAATAATTTGACAGTAAAAATATAATAACAACTCTTCTTGATCTCCGAGTGAGTGCAGGAATCATGAAGCTTGTGCATGGACCTTACTACAACCACCTAAAGAACGTAGAAGGGTAGGAAGACTAATACAAACTGTTAAACATTTGAAAATAAGTTTATAATAATAATTATTATAATAATACTTGCCACGGTGGCCGAGATAGCTACGCGCTGACTCGTTTCTCGTTGGAATCGAGAGAGCGTGGGTTCGAACCTCACCTCTGTCATACTGACAATGCTTTTCGTCGTTTCCCATTTTCACCCCCAGACAAATGCCAGAACGGTTCCTTTCAACTGGTCCACGGCGGACTTCCTTCCAAAATCCTTTCCCTGACCCTTCCTTAATTAGACCCAAGTTAGCGGTCGCCTGGGTGATCGGCCTGTCACCGTCCACAGTTGTACAGTATCTGCTGACAAAGTGTGTTTAGCTCCCAGACACTGCCCTTGCGGCCGTAGAGAAATGATCCCTCGCAGAGTCCGCAGGTGAACGCGAGCTGTAATAATAATAAAAATAATAAAAAAGATACGAGCCTTACTGTAGTCGCATATGATGTGTAACATCTGACATGTTATCCTACTCGTATACTACACAGCTTGGACATTCTTAAAATGTTAATTTACACTTCATTTTCATACTGGTACTATGATGAATGTATAGATTGAATTGGAGATATGCTACTGTCACATTTGTGGCGCAGCGGTCAAGCTGTTTGTCTCTCACCAAGGTAGACCGGGTTTGATTCCCGGTCAATACATGTGAGATTTTCGAATTGAAATGCCATGTCCTGTGGTTCGCATTCCACGTAAAAGGGAGGTACCGCGGATCATGATCGTGAGATTAACGGACACGCAAAACTACAAGCTTCCTTCCTTTTACATTAATAATTCATAATAACAAAGTGACACACAACGTCGACAGTACTCTCAAATACTGTGAGCACATTCCTCAGTAACTATAACATTCATTATTCTCAAGGCTCTCATACAGATCGTCGTAAACAATCAAAACATGGCTTCCTTCAATCATGAAATGACCTAGTCTCACATATGATGAAAATACAGCTTTTATTCCACTCATATATCAACATTCTGTTATGCATTTAATATTTGACTACTCACCCACAGCTTGACAATAATGCCGCTTACTTAAATGTAATTTGCCGTCTTTGTCCTACCCCATGTGATATTCAACCTTGAACGTGAAGCTTCATAAACTGCTCCATGACAAATGAAAGTCGGCGAAACATTTGCCACTGTGCTCGTCAAACCAGTGCCTGCTAAATGCACTGCCTACTGTATTGCCATAACATTCTCGCGCTACAGAGCACACACTGCCTTGTTTCCAATACACACATTTTCAATTGTACATCCAGCTGGCAGTGCGTCTTCACTTCCGTCCGATCCACTTCCGCCCCATTCACTTCCGTCCCATTTTTCTGGCAGTGCGTCTTCACTTCCGTCCGATCCACTTCCGTTCGATCCACTTCCGCCCGATTCACTTCCGTCCCCAATTTTCAAAATCACTCCCACAAAACTATCCAGCAACCGAGCGGAAAGATGTTACACATCAATAATATTAATAAAATAATAAACCTGCATCTACTACAATTGGACACGTTGCCAACACAATACTGATATATATTATAACGAAATCAATGAATATTAACAGCCTAAATCGGGGGCTCATAATGATAATGGTTACAACGTTATCTACTGTAATACACTACACAAACAAGTACAGTTGTAGATTTATTAAGGGGGCTTTGCGACATCCTGGTCGTGTAACCACGAGCACTTGGTGGGGGGGGGGGGGGGGGGGTAGTATTTGTCTGATAACCTGTGTCATTGTAATAACTGTACTAGTGTAGGCTATGTATTTATAACTGGGGCTAGGAATTGGTTTGGAGGCAGCTGTGACCTTTTTTGATACCATCCCAGAATTTGCCTGGAGTACAAGTGATGGACGAAGCAAAGAGGATATAAAAAGTAGGTTGGCTCAGGCAAGGAAAGCATTTCTACAAAAAACGGAATCTGTTGACATCGAATATAGATTTAGGTATTAGGAAGTCATTTTTGAAAGCCTTTGTCTGGAGCGTAGCGCTCTATGGAAGTGAAACTTGGACTATTGGTGCAGCAGAAAAGAGGAGAATTGACGCATTTGAAATGTGGTGTTACAGGAGAATGGTGAAGATCAGATGGGTAGAAAGGGTTACAAACGAAGAGGTATTAAGACGAGTGGGAGAGGAGATATGTTTCTGGCGACTGCTAATGAAGAGAAGAGATAGGTTAGTAGGACACATACTAAGACACCCATGAATAACAAGCTTAGTTAAGGAAGGAAGGGTTGAGGACAAAAACTGTAGGGGTAGACCAAGGTTAGAATATGTTAAACAGATTGCCTAGGACGTAGGGTGTGGTAGCTATGTAGAGATGAAACGATTAGCTCAGGACAGGGAGGCATGGAGAGCTGCATCAAACCAGTCAAAAGACTGAAGACTCAAACAACAAGTGGGAAACCACGGACCGACAAGAAATGTTTTTTTTTTTCTGGGCTGAGGGCTGGAATGGGGTACACTCAGCCTCGTGAGGCAAAGCCAAGAAGAGATGTGTTACCTCAGCTAACTTGGTAGTGGTTTTCCGTGGTTTCTCACTTCTACCCAGGCGCAGGGATGTTGCCTAATGTAAGGCTACGGCCGTTTACTGCTCGAATCCTAGCCTCAATTACAAATATACACCATGACACAGGATATCAGACAGATAGAATCCCGGCTATCCTGAGTGTTGTGTGCCCCGGGGTTTTACACCCACACTCCCTTCAGTTAAATACCGGGATAGTGCCTTATTTTCAGGTCCCGGGACGCCTACTCATCCCTGTCCCAAATACAACTAGGCTACACACACAACGACAGTCGTCACATAAATACAAGTTATCACAAAAGTTCAGCACACGCCCAACTACACGGGGTTGATGATCATGTTGTCCCAAGCGCTTAAGATGAATTAACAACATAAATAGGCCTACGTTATATTGAGAAGAAAAAGGAGATGAGTTCGTAGCTTTACATGACCGTTAATCTCGAAATCATGAGCCATGGGACCTCCATTCTTAGGTGGAATATGCACCACAGGACTTAATATTTCACTTCAAAAATCTCACTTACATTAACCAGGCATCAAACCATGATCAGCCTTGGTGAGAGGCAAGCAGCTTGACCACCACGCCATCATGCCCCGCCCCCATATTGAGTGTGTTGAAATGAAGACTGTTTCTGAACAAGTCATCTGTATGAGCTGTGTGGACACTGGTGTCTTAATGCTTTTCAGTCGGTCAACACGATTCTACCGAATTGTAGGGCCTACTTGAGATTAATAAATTCATATGTTTTAATTGCTTATCCTTCGAGATCGGCTTCACTCACGGACTCTGCGAGGAATCATTATTCTACCGCCACAAGGACAGTGTCTTGAAGCTGGACACACTTTGTTTGCAGATACAACTGGGGTGGTGACAGGCCGATCGCTCAGGCGACCACTAACTTGGGTCTAACGAAGGAAAGGTCAAGGAAGGGAGTGGGAAGGAAGTCAGCCGTGGACCTTTTAAAAGCGTGTCGTCTCAAAACTCACGAGTCTCAAAATTCACGAACTTCAAGATGAGGGTTAGTAAAAGTGACTTCTAGCTGGTTTCTGTACCTGGACCAGTCTCAAAACTCACGAGCCAATGGGGAAAGGTCCATTGTTAGCGCCAGCCGCAACTGCGGCAAAATTCCAACACCCCGGCGTCTCTTAAAGCCGCAGTAGTTAAAAGGGACGTACAACCCATAACATTATTATTAGTATTCTAATTATTGTCTGATAAGCCGCTAGTCATTTGTTTCTGTACAGAACCAGCACAATAGACACTTGAGTCACTTGATAGGGTTGGCAGAAACGAGCATTCCACGTGCTTACTAGGCGCATCTCAATTGTTTTGCTAATGACCATTGGCTGTCGCTTTGTACCTTCGAGCATAATACAATAGAGTGCGCATTGCCACACTGCGCCTGTACTGTGACGTGAAACCAACATCTCGATCAGCTGACTAAAGGGTAAACAGAGGAACTTGTAATGGAAGGTAATAGGCGTAGGTGGGGAAATGATTTTTAATTTCGTAATTTATACGACATTGGGAAAAGCATCGCATGTTTCTTTACGTACCTGAAGGTAGCAATGGTTGAGAACGTAACATATTTGGTGTTAAAAGTGGCTACGTGTTCCGTAATATTCATACATCCAGGATCCCCTCTTGTAAATAATTAATAACAAATCCAATTCTGAATTAGGCCTACTGATTTTAGAACAGAATTGTGTTTGTGTAAAAAGTGGCTGTCGTGTTCCGTAATGTTCATACATCCAGGATCCCCTCTTGTAAATAATTAATAACAAATCCAATTCTGAATTAGGCCTACTGATTTTTGAACAGAATTGTGTTTGTGTAAAAAGTGGCTGTCGTGTTCCGTAATATTCATACATCCAGGATCCCCTCTTGTAAATAAGTAATAACAAATCCAATTCTGAATTAGGCCTACTGATTTTTGAACAGAATTGTGTTTGTGTAAAATGTGGTTGTCGTGTTCCGTAGTATTCATATATCCAGGATCCCCTCTTGTAAGTAATTAATAACAAATCCAACTCTGAATTAGGCCTACTGATTTTTGAACAGAATTGTGTTTGTGTAGCTGGTCATTTTTATTGTACGTCCGACAGCTCTAAACAAGTTCAATCTATTACTACTTCATTTCCTAATTTATTTTTCATCATTAGAAAATGTATTTTGGCTAATTTCAGTACATTAATTTACAAAATTTTATCGTACGATTAGCTCTTATTCAGCGTTAGCTTCCACTTCAGTATTTTATGAAAGTCAACAAAACGTGGGCTAATGGAAATATGGGAGTCTATTGATTTAGTAAACGTTGCTTTTCCAAAACTATGGATTACATTTTGCTACAAAGGAAAACAATACAACCAATGAACTGTTTCCTTTTAAATTCCATTCTCCATGTATCATACAAACCTTCGCAAAAATAACCCAGAACTTTGAAATTCTACGAAGAATTTACTAATTTAGGGCTGGATACACTTTCAGAAGAATCTGAAAATTTCCTCAACCAAACGCACTGTGCATACGTTTAATAAGATGGCAAATATTACCTCAGCGTATTTATTATCGAAGAATATATCGTCACATCAGTAGCATAACCTGCAATTTTACTCTGAACATGATTGAAAAGGAAGGTTCTTTGATGTTGTGATGGTCCAAATTTTGCTTCTTAGGCCTGCTCAGTGGAGTAAGGGATAGGGTAAATTTTAATAATTTGTAATAAATGCCATGTTAAATTATTTTCCTTTCATGTTTCGGAGTTGAGAAAACGTAAAGAAATGCCAAGTAGTGAAGTCAAGAAGTTTAGGGTTATTTTACAATGAATTAACTTAGGCCTATCTATGGAAAGAAATGCCCGATCCTTTTTCCAAATGTCTCCTTATATCCATACGCTGCACCGTAATACACCATTCTGTCTTAGTACGGGGGGACGTGGTGGCTCAGCGGTCTAGCTGTATGCCTCTCACCAAGGCGGTCCGGGTTCGATTCCCGGTCAATGCATGTGAGATTTTCGAAGTGAAATGCCATGTCCTGTGGTTCGGATTCCACGTAAAAAGGAGGTCCCGTGGCTTATAATCACAAGATTCACGGTCACGTAAAACTACAATCTTCCTTTTTGTCTTAGTACGGTAATGAATAGAATAGAATAGCCCAATTCTATCATCACGTGTAGTATTTCAGAGCTCCAAACTATCCGCAGTTTCCGGCAGTTCCCTTTAGTCAGCTGATCGAGATGTTGGTTTTACCAATGTGACGTCATCAGCCATCTATTGTATTTATGATCTAAGCTTTGTACCCAAACACAAAATAACGACCTCCATAATTCCAATGAAGTTTTTAAGGCCTGCTTGATGACATCAAGCAGAATGACTGAGTAAAAATCAGTGTTATACTTGGAGAATTTCGTCTGTGGTAGGCAGATAATTCCTGCTAAAACAATACGAACGAAATCCCATTCTAAACCGGATTGGATAAACATGTGTTGAAGGGCAGCGTGAGGCACCGTTCTGCTTATACTTCCTGTGGTTATCGCTGACACGTGCTCTCCGGAGTCGTGAGTTTTGAGACTAATTAGAATGTTAATCCAGCTACTAGTTTGTAGTCGTGAGATTTGATACTATTTGTTACTATTTTTAGCCCGTGAGGTTTGAGACGTAACCGTTGAAAGGAACCGTCCCGGCATTTGCCTGGGGGTGAAAATGGGAAAGAACGGAAAGCCATTTTCAGGACGGCCGAGTTGGAGTTCGAACCCACACTCTCCCGATACTAGCGAGGCACGAGGTAGCGCGTTAGCACACTCTGCCACCACGGCCGGTTAAATTCAATTAATGAATTCAAATAAATTCATGAAGTGATTAATCTCATGAAAAAGAAATTTCAGGTTTAGGGAAACACCCATTACAATTGGGTACATTCATGTTGACCGACTCAGCCTCCGTGGCTTAGGTGGCAGCACGCCGGCCTCTCACCGCTGGGTCCGTGGTTCAAATCCCGGTCACTCCATGTGAGATTTGTGCTGGACAAAACGGAGGAAGACAGGTTTTTCTCCGGGTACTCCGGTTTTCCCTGTCAAAATTCCATTCCAGCAACACTCTCCACTATTATTTCATTTCTTCTGTCATTCATTTAATCATTGCCCCAGAGGAGTGCGTCAGGCCTCGGCAGCTGGCACAGTTCATATCCTCGCCGCTAGATGGGGGCTTCATTCATTCCATTCCTGACCCGGTCGGAGACTGGAAGCAGGCTGTGGATTTTGATTTTCATGTTGACCGACTGCAAATCATTCATTTCGATTATTAAGGCAACACTAAAAAATGGCTTCCAACACGATAATAATTATTGTTAAGTTCCAATGAAATAATATTCAGTAGTAATTTTAAGAAAAAGAATATTCCTAAAACAGTTGAGCTGAGAAAAATAAACGTGAAACACACTTGAAATGAACACAAGCTTCTTCACATCAATCAGTACCTACCGCGGCGTAGCCGTGCTCATCAAATCGTGCACCACGGCCTTGAGGGCAGCTGCAGCAAGTCCACAGATCGCAGGTTTGAATCCCGACGTTGACAGCGGCTAAACTGAGTGTGGTTTTTACTCCGGTTGTTTCACACTCCCTCCAGGGAACTGCCGGGATACCGTAGTACCTCACTTCAAGTCCCTAACTCAGCCCTTTCTTAATACAGTTACACACACTACTACAGACCACATAAATATAGGCTATCAGACAAGTTGAACACACACCCAACTACACGGGGCTGATTACCAAGATGACCCAAGCCCCTCAAATGAATAAACAACTACAAACAATCAGTACGGAATTTAATGGTAACAGACTGGGTGCGTGGCTCAGGGGTAACGTTCGCGCCTACTGTTCCCAAGATTGCAGGATCGCATCCTGGCGCACTCAGTTGGCATTTGAGGGTGCGCAAATGCGAGGGAGCCGTGTCAGTAAATTAGTAGTCTACCTCATTAACAGCTCTCAAAGCTTACGAGGGGAACCCGCCGCATTTTAACCAATCCAACATGGTAGCAGGGCGAAATATTTAACCAACACTCAATATCACCGGAACTATTGTAGCAACAAAACTGAAATTTTGTGTGGTGACAAGAGGAGTATTTTGTAAGTAAACATATGATGTGAATTTCAAAAATCTCATAAACACAAAAACAACTTGGTGGCCACGCAAATTTCAAGTAATTGAAATGACTTTGCTGGCGATCTAATCATCCAAGCGCAATGAAACATGGCTCAGCAAATTTTAATTTAGAGTTTTATAAGTATATAGCCTACCAATTTGCTCATTTGTTTTCAAAAATTCAAGATAGCGGCAATACTTTTTTTAAACTCTTATATCTATTATTTCGTCACCTCCGTGGTGTAGTGGTCAGCATGATTAGCTGCCACCCCGGAGGACCAAGGTTCGATTCCTGGCTGTGCCACGAAATTCGAAAAGTGATATGAGGACTTAACGGGGTCTACTCAGCCTCGGGTGGTCCAAATGAGTAGAGGGGGTTCGATTCCCACCTCAGCCATCCTCGAAGTGGTTTTCCGTGGATTCTCACTTCGTCTTCGGGCAAATGCCGGGATGGTACTGCCCCCGTAATTGAATTATGTAGAGACCACGGTGGCTATATTTGAAATTATTAGGAAAGTTATGGCTGTCATAGTTATAACGTGGGTAGTCATGACGTAAGCACGGATGACGTAAATGTTATGCCAGCAGGCTACTTGAGCTGAGATTCTCAGTGACGTCAGCATTTAGTCGAGAATGTTCCAAGATTTACGACGCAGTCGCAGGAAACGAGGAATTCTGCTGAGGAAGAAACTATGCTATTGGAGGAGAGGCATGAACCAATGAACGATAGTTTAAAGGAAGACGGAGATTGCTGAAACTATGGTATTTTTATTACTTTTGGAATGCAGAATTGTGGAAATCCATTTGCAGTAAAAGCATTGATTTGGAATTTTGGTGAAATTTATTTTCAGTTTTTGAATTTTGAAAATCCGTCATGTAGTAACGAAGTTGGAACTTCTAGCGATGACGTAGTATCACGCTTTGGAAGGGATGGAAACGCCCCTCGAGAAGTTAATAAAAGGGCTTGCGCAGAAGAGAGGAGTCCCTTTCGTTCTCTGATCATTCTCAGATCTCATTCTCAGATCATCGAAGTATATTTGTGAAAGTTCTTTTCTTATACATTCATTATAGTAAGACGTCGAAGTGAACAGCAGTGAAAAGAATCGTCTTTATAACGCGTGGCGAGGCCACTATATTAACGAGATCCAAGTAAACTAGGTGAAGTTGAAACGGACCTTAGAAAGCTTCTACAAGTTTAGCTTCGAACAGTTAGCGGTCACCGATAAGCTAATTGTATGGTGCAGTGCTACATAAAGGGATAGAGAAAAGCTGAACAATTTCGACCGATTAATTTGAAAGATATTAGCAGTTTTATACGACTGACAAAAGTGATTATCTCGCCACAAGAGAAGCACTTTTGTATAGCCAGAATCAACGCAAGGCTGACGCTGCGAGTGGAATAGAAAGACTTCAGATTGCTTGGTTACAGAACGATACAGTATAATGGAGCAATTGAATACGGCAGTTTGTTCTTCTAACACTACAACCGAAGAGCAGATGGAAGGCTAAAAGGGCTTATTGCAATTGGGACATACTTCAACGGAGTAAGATAGCGACATGGAACTTCGCTAATTGCTATTCCACACAAGCGAACATGCGGTGAATACCATCTACACCCATGTTTCGTAATTAAAGGCTGAATACCATCGAACAGCCATAGAAACAATTTCATACTCTGAATATGAATAATTTCTTCGGAAATTTCTACAAAACTTCATGGCGATTGTCTACTGGAACTTCAGGGAATTTTTCAAGAGAGGTCAGGGGTGTCCCGACTCACAAAGAAGATTATTGCCGGAAGGATGTCTATTCGTCTTCGAGGAGCAGAGCGATTCACGGAGAAGGAAGCAGTTCGATTCTCCGAGGGTGCTATTTCCTATTTCGAGGATGGAGCTCAGCTTTAACGTGGTGAAATGGATCCATCAGCAGTCTTCTTTGGGGAATTTTCCTCTGGAACGTCAATCGGCAGATAAGGTAGTCGTGAACGTTTATTGTATTTGAGTTTACTAATAATGTTTGAGCAACCATTTTTCCCATAATTTTATCCTCATGTTTTTTGCCCTATTTTCTTGTTGAGATTCTTATTCTCAGTACACCTTGATGAGTTTTGCATTTTTCGACGATTTATTAAGACATTGTTATGTCATGGGCATAGTTAACGATTTTGAATCAGTTGAGACTGATATTTAGAATATTCAGTAATTAATATTTTGTTTGTAGTCACGATTTGACTGTAAGTTAATGATTTTTATGGCAGATTTAAATTCAGACAGCGTGTCATTTTATTAAAGTAATTCTACCCCAGTTTAATTACTTTGACCAATTTTCTGTCATCATCAAGAAGGAAGAACATTTAAATGATTTTAGAGCGTTAAAATCTCTTACGTTGTCGACGATCTTGGAAATAATAGTCGTTATTTGAATTGATTGCAACACAGACATTTATCGTCAGTTATGAATGAACATTGCATCATAGACACTTTTGTGAAAGATTAACTTTAATAATGAATTATTGAATGCATTAAAGTCAAGTACTTTTGTTAGGAGTTTTTCTCAATTAGAGAATTATATAACGATGTTTGCATTCCCCAGTCTAATTGGATTCTATTCGACTACTTTGCATTTTAGTCGCACTTTATTTGAAGATAGTATTTTTATACTACAATTTTCTTTTAAGATGTTAATCTTAAATTTTGATAGACCAGACAGGCGTATATAAGCGTATTCACTATTAAATTTGTTTGTGATTGGCAAGTTTTGACTTCATTTCGGTTCATGAATGAAATCCACGAAGGTTAGAGAAAAACAGTTTTGAAACAATTAATGATTATAAAAATTTTTAAGTGGAACTATGAATGTATAATCGCTAGTGCAGCGCGTGTTGAAAGTCGCTGAAATATAATGCCCTTGAATATGAAGGAAGTTCCCACAGAAATTAATGTTAAAGAATTATTTGTGGAAGTTTTGTAAGTTATGTGGAAGTTTTTAATGCCATATAGATTAATATATGATGATTTTGGGCATATTTTTAATGCAGATTGTGCATTAACTTGTTAGCGAAGGATTTTCCGCTGGAATAAGATTGTCATAGTTCGTTGAAAATTAATCAAGTGATTTACTGTTATAATTAACACGAGTTTTGAAAGAATTTGAGATAAGATTTTGAATGAAGGTTGCCGTCACAAATCATTATTAAAACCTTTATTAAACCAGATTGTGACATTAACATGTATAACTAACCTTCATTGGTCGATTATATTAAACACGATTATGAAAATTACCAACCGAATGAACATGTGGCTAATGTATTTCTTAAATTAATAATTTAAACAATTTAAATGTTAATATTGTAAATAATTGCTGTAAATATTTTTGAAAATAATATGGAACGAGAGTGATGTTAAAGGCGTGCCTATAATATTTTTATTGTCTTTGACAAATATTATAAACAATTTCTAATTGTTATAAATAATTTATGTGATTTTGTTATAAACATTTAAGAGCTAATTAAACATTTGGATTGAAGTTAACAAGTTTAAGAAATTAACATAATGATCCAATAGGATGTGAGCAAAGTACTTGAAAGATTTGCGTAAATATTAATGTGAGTTGTCTTGTAGACATTTAAAAGCTTGAGAGAGCAAGCTGTACTCTTACGTAACTTAGCACGTGAGAAGGGAGTGCATTTGACCAGTATGCAACAGGCTGGAGGGTAGCCCGCAGCTGTGCCAACATCTGGTTCTCAGAGAGTGAGGTCGTCCACACTCTGGCCTTGCGACTATAAATACCATTCTCATGTTTATTAAAAGGAAACCAAATGCTCTATATATGTCACACCCTGACGTCCTTTTCCAATCCAATAGTGTTATGAATATTACGTTATTTGGAGCTCTTGGGAGCTAAAATGTTTTATATCATGTTGTATGATAATTTTTGCAAGTCCTACTGGAGGACGTAGCCAGATTGACTTGGGCTACTGATAGCCACGTATATTTTGTTGTGTCATTAAAATCATACCCTTTATTAGAAATAAAGCTTTTGTACAGTTCAAAGTTCTCGTCTTCGTTCTGGTTCATTTTTAAATGTCATGGTGGAGGTTATTGTGTGAACAGACTTTAGTGATCCTGTTGTCAACTCAAACCCCGAGATAATTAAGAGGTAAGTAACGGTAAGTATGAACCCCCGTCTATTTTGGTGTGTTCCACAATGATTTCCTGTGAACTTCTGTGCTCTTATCTCGATAGTATCTGTCAGTGCCATTTTCATTGATGTAACTGTGCCGGTGCGATTGATAATTGGCAATCCGATTGAGGGGGCGGATATCTGACAGCCTACTATCCAGGTAAACGGGGACAGTACTGTACCCTCATTCTCATGACTGGAATGCCTTTATGGGAAGGTAATATGTAATTACTTGTGAACATGAAGGGAGAGTCAGGATCATATGTTTCGCGACCCACAAATTGACTTTGGATAGCGATCTCGACGAGAGAAGCGGCGTGCATGCGTTGCAAGTACTGTTATCACAGCTGATTGGTTAGGGGTATTGATTATTTTATCGACTAGCAACAAGAGATAAATTATGCCCTTTGGATGGAAATTCAAGTTTTTATACGTTCAGGCGTATTTTAACATGTCTGTAATTATAGCAGGTGTTGGATTATTAACTACTTTCAAATAATTGAATTCTTAGGAACACGGAAATAAGATATTTGTATCTTATCAGTTCGAGTTTTGAGCACTCGTGGCGCAACGGTAGGTGACCTCGCAGTCGCGACCTGGCTTGAACAACGGAGAGAGTAGATTGGATTATACCACGCACGATTACACATGTATCGAGTTATACCGGTGACCGGCGGGGAAATGTCACGTGAACCGTGAGTGAAAGTTCGTCTTGAGTAGTGTACCACTATTGTACCGCAGGGAGTTTCCTTAGTGCCGAAAAGGACTCCGGTTTCAGTACCGATCAGGCCATTGCGATCGAAATGAAAATGCAGCTTGTCTTGCTAGATAACTGTTCATTATAGGCCAGCCGTATAGTGTTCGTGAAAGGAGGATACTTGCTTTTACAAGCATACAATCATAATGTTCATTCAGTAGACATTCTTCGCATTGGAACTGGCCATATCGATACACTCACTTCGTGTGTGTTGTCAGAACAATTAGCACCTCCATTTGAGAAGCATTTCTCAATACGAGTGCTTGGATTTTGAATATACTTCATGGGGCCTAACTCATATGTCTGTGATCTTGCAATTATTTTGAGCAATTTCATGTCGAGAGGAAAGGCTGCTATGTGCTTCAGTGACTTAACCATGTGCGGTTAGGCGATATAGACATGAGTGTCACTGTGCGAGCGAAGTCACGTTCATTTTGATGCTATACGTCTTGCGGCCCGTGCTGGTGAGTGCGAACACAGCTGTTGTATTGCAATACAGTGTGTTTCGAAATGACCCGATTGCGCGAGGCCAGTGAACTTTGGTGTTCGAGCCGTTATAGACATCACTGCGTGCTGCGGTTGATAGGACGTTATCCGAAGATGAAAGGAACTGTCGTTGGTATTAGAGTGGAACATTCAGTCAGGATGGGAGATGTCTGGAGATCCAGGGTTCGTTTCTCGCTTTCCTGGACAGTGAAGACTTCTATTGCTTACATGGAGGGAACAGTCATGAAGGACATGACTGTGTTCTTTCGGGGTCTACAAGAATCATCTAATGTACAGAATTAACCATCTTCAATCGTAGCTAAGCATGTTTATTCTAACGTGGTCCCCTGCCACATATTTTTTATGGGATTTTTCGTAGAATGTCTAAGAATGGAGTTTAGGTTTGATCCTAGTGTCAAGACTGATTCTATTCTGGACAGGGTTTTGATTCTACTAAAAGGATGCACCCATTGTAATTAAATGTATTATAGTTTAATTTTCTTTTGATTACTGTAAATTCAAGTTCATTTTATGGGGAATTTATTTAATGTAGAGAAGAGGAACTTTAGGCCACTCAAGATTCATCATTTTTCGTGTTTGATTTATATTGTAAATGAACACTAGTTTTATGCCTTCATATGACATTACTCGAGTTTGGGTAGACTCAGTTTGGAGTTTCTACTTCCGTAAGTCTACTTAGAAGACTGTTATACACTCGAAAGTGAAATTTCAGTATTCAGGTTGATTTTCGAATACTGCAGTAAGCTTTATGAGGCAGGTTCAGTGAAGAAAGCGGATTTGTTTTGATTTGCTAGGAATTTATTCCGAATTTTGACTTGATCCAGGTACTTTCTAACGTAATTTTTTTTTGAGAATCTGCATTACGTTTGCTTTAATAGATTCGATCAAGATCCATTATTGATGGACTAGACAGATGTTTTAAACACAATTTGAAGACATTTGAATACATTCACCCTACGTTATTAACGCGAATCCCTGACTAGATTTATGTGGAAGCAGATATATCGCCAAAGCTGCAATTGTTATTTAACACTTATTGAAAGCTATGCATATTGATCGTGAATAATAATAACATAAGAGCAAATGAAATAATAATTTAACAGTGATTAATTGAACTGTAAAGAAACTTATATAATTTTAGCAACAATATTTCATTGTGAACGTGATCTGTCAACTAAGCCGAATTCTTTGTTCACCAAGAAAGATAATTAATTGAAGCGCTAAAGGTATAGTAGTAGTACCTGATTATATAAATGATATGAATGCTTAGTGTAGCATGATATTAAATGGCAATGCCATGTAAAGGCTAATGTCCTTGATTATTAAAAGGGTATTCAATGGAATATTCCAAGTTGTAGTATGGAAAGTAATCCATTCAGATAGATTGTGAAATTAGGGCAGTTTACTTCAGTATCAGTTCAAGTAAATAATCTGTTGTGGAAATCATGCATTTTAGGCATGTTGAATTAAACCTACCTGGTAAAATTTTCGACCATTTGTATCAATGCAATGCTTAACAGGCGTTATAACAATCACTAATTCCGGTCTGGTGAGGACAGTTCATTTAAAGGGGTGTTAAAATTAAATTAAAGAAGTTAATTTTTGACTTAGCTTTATTGCTCGGTCAGAAGAGATAAATAAAATCAGAAAAACACAGCAAACATAAATATAATAAACCACATGGAAGATGTCACTTCTGAATCCTATATAAAACACACTAAGAAGGTGTTACAAAATGACTGTACATTTGTATTATAGCTTTAAATAATTTTTTCAGGGTATAAATTGATGTATGTCTTGTAAATATGAAAATTTCCAGGGTTTATATTTAAATGTTCCAATTGTTGTCAACATTTATGTTGAACCATGTATATGATTTGTGTTCACTCATTCTTGGGTAAAATGCAGTCAATGACATTGATGAATGTGGGGGCTGGCATTTTTCTCTCATGTTCATGAAACTTCGGATGGAAGTTGGGCACTCTGCCTTGAAGTATAATGTAGTGACTTACACTATATTTTCCTTTCCTGAATAATTTTTTTTTATCAATTTAAAATATTCGAAGAAACGATAAGAGAACACGTTAAGAAGGCCAGCGGTGGGTATTTCAGTGGTTTTCCCATACACCAGAGATTGCGTTCATCGTTATTCTTGTGCTTTTGAGCTTTCTTATGTCGTTCACCATGGTTTTTCTTAACGTAGTCTCAGTTAGGAATTCCTGTACCCCATTTCCTCGTCTTATGTTGGGTAGAATCTGGCAAATTTATAGCCGGGGTTTCCAGGCTCTACGATCCAGCTGTCTTCGTGGGATTCCAACATGCTGATGGTAGGTATTTCGGGTACATAGAATATGGCTTCCAACGTTCAGGGGCGAGTATTTACTGGAGTACCATTAAATTCTATGGTTTTGTGAGACCAATGTTTGGAAGAAATATATAACTGGAATACCAGAGAGAGAGCCATAGCTTATGGGGACTTAGACAGAGATGTCATACTCCATGATGGTTCTATAGGCCGGTTGAATGACGCCATTTCATGCTAGTGTCTGACATTGCTGTCAAACACGTGGAAGGCGTCATGAACGGGTATACTCTGACGCCATTACATCGATCATTGCGAATTCTTTGAATGAACGTCAGAAAGTAATGGTGTACTGATATTTTTAGCACAAAATGCCGGAATTCACTTGTGAACAAAGCGTATATGAGGACACTCAATTTGCATGGCATACATGTAGATACGCAACCATTAATAGATTTTCTTTTTATTAATAGTGGTGCTACACTAGTTTGTAATAAATATTCGATTAGAACATGAACAGTGAAAGGAATACTACAGAATCTTTACTGACGTGTTTGGTCGACTGGGGCATTTGATGTAGTTCACGTTTGAGCTGCATACACAGTGCTTGGTGTAGTTAAATCCGGCTGATGAGCATTTTGGAACTCATCGTAATTTAGGAGGGTTTTTATTCATTTAAATTATGGTCAAATTAGGATCTTTAATATCATTATCGTCGATATAAAGCATCACACTTTTAGGAATGGAAAATTTCATATTTATAGCTGACTTTATTATTAGTTATGTTTAAGTTAGCCTAGTTATAAGGTAATGCAATACATTAAATAAATTCCCATGTGGCAGTGGATTTCATTGGAATGTTCGTGCTTTGCTTAGTTATAGTGATACTCATGTTGTTTGTCTTTAGTGAATTATATTAATTATACCATGTCTGGAGAAGAGGAGGTAGTGGACCTTAAGTCGTTATACAGTATGTTACAAAATAAAATCGATGCCATACATGATCATTGGACAAATACAAGTAAAAGTCTTATACAAGATGTAGTTGCTGAGAGTCTCAGGCAAGATATTACGACCATCCAAGGCACATTAAAGGAACTACAAAATAGTTCTAAAAGAGTAGAAACCAAAGTGAATAGGGTAGATGAAACAGTAGATGAGGTCCAAGTGGACGTAAAACAAGCCCATACATACATTCATAAAGTACAAACGGACTTAGGCGCAGTTCAAACTGGACAAATAAAGCTAGAATTATGCGGCAATAAACTTCAATCCACAGTTGATGAGCTTCAATTGAAAATAGGTAAAGTTGAATCTAGTCAAGATAACCATCAACGAGAACTAAGTAAAATTAAATTCAGTCAGGATTGTGTTAAACTTAGCCAGGATAATCTTGAAACAGAACTAAGTAAAATTAAAACTAGCCAGGATTGTGTTAAACTTAGCCAGGATAATCTTGAAACAGAACTAAGTAAAATTAAAACTAGCCAGGATTGTGTTAAACTTAGCCAGGATAATCTTGAAACAGAACTAGGTAAAATTAAAACTAGCCTAGATAAAACAGAAACAAAGTTACTTAAAATTGAATCAACACAAAGCCAGATGCAATCTACACAGTCAAATATACAAACCAAGATAGACATAGTAGATGCCAGTCAGAAATTGTTACAGGTCCAGTTGAATGAAGCTGAACAATCCAATAAAGATTTTCAATTAGAAATGCGATTTGAATTATCCAATAATAAGAGAGAATCTAAAAATAATATTGAAGCACTTCAATTACAAGTGTCAAATGACACAATTCACACCCAAGCATCTTTAGAAAACTTAAAATAAGAGTTATTGTTGTTGCAAACACAAGTTAGGGACCACAATAAACTTATTAAAGACGACTTTGATGTCGATATAAAGGGAATCATAAACGAGAATGTAGTCACTTTAAGGCAAGAAATGACTAAAATAAATGAAGACTACTTTAAAGACTTCAAATTAGAGGACAATAAGAACATTGTAGAAGGTGAAATTAGATCCAGCAAGGAAATCACAGATGTAAGGGAGGACCTGATAAAAAGGTTGAATGTTATTCAGTCCAATCAAACTACAAACCATGGTAGCATGGAGGATAGAATTCAAACTTTAGAGGTAAAATTTGATCAAGGCAAAACGGAATTAATTGAATTGCGTGAGAAAAAAGACTTCGGAAATCAACCAAATCAGAGATCAACTTGAGAATTTAACAATTGGGGACGGTATAGATCTGGATATGTTAAGGGATAAATTAAGGGTAAATTGGATCGCAGATTTCCAAACCACGATTAAGGAGATTAATCTCACTTCACATGAAAGGGAAGGAGGTGATAAATATCCAACTCCTATGGCAAATAGTAGTCCACAGTATCAAATTAATCCAAATTTGAGCTCAGCTAATCCACGTGTCCAAACATACACATCACCGATGACACATACAGGAACAGGAGCCTACAATCTGAACACATCTAATGGGGCAGGCCACATTACGATTATTAGGAATTTTGAGGATAAGCCTCGTCGTTTCAATAATCTTGATGGGACGACACCTATAGAATTCATAAGAAGTATGCGTGATTATTTTACTGAATCTCACGTGCCAAGGGAAAAACAACTACGTGTGGTAGAGCGTTTTCTTTCCTATGCACCGCTTCAGTGGCACAGAGCGTTTAGATACACGTTTAACGACTTCGAGGAGTTTGCCGAAGCGTTTATCAATCTTTTTTGGTCTACGGAAGTTCAGAATAACGTTCGTTCCGAAATCTATTCGAGCAAGTACTCAAGTACTGGTCCGACCAGTTACTCTGAGTATTTTTCTGGTCAGTTATCGAAATTAAGATTTTTACAGCCTCCGTTAACTGAAGAACAATTGATCGAGGCGATATCTCGACAGTTTCCTGTTGACGCAAGGAGGAACATAATTTCACCCGGAATCACTAGTTTAGCCGCGATGGACGATTTGTTGAGACGTCTGGACTATGTGAGTGCTGTTACGACACCCACAGTTGCGAGAAACAATCGACATGAACACAGATCCGTGAATACTATCGTCATGGACAGAACACAGCAAACAGACCAAGCCAAACCAGAGAACAGAAATTATGTTAAACCAGGGTGGAATAGGAACAATTACCAAAGGGACGATCGTCAGATCGATCGATACGCAGAACGAAATGAACAACCTTGGACACGAAAATACGAAGAAAGGAATTTCTATCGTCGGAATAATGATTATGATCGAAATAAGTATCGTGATAGACCATACAATCCCAACTATAGACCACGTACTGGTTATAGCAGATACAAAAACTATAGGACGGAGGAATTTGAACGAGATCGAGAGAAACAAAGGCTCAGAAGTGAGCAGGAAAAGTCTAAAAATAATAGACGAAAAAATTTAGAAGAGAGG
This sequence comes from Meconema thalassinum, assembly GCA_946902985.2. Classification (NCBI taxonomy): domain Eukaryota; kingdom Metazoa; phylum Arthropoda; class Insecta; order Orthoptera; family Tettigoniidae; genus Meconema; species Meconema thalassinum. The sequence continues at coordinate 28,525 of CAMPQE020000090.1, read as the reverse complement.
GAAAATCAGGAGATTGATGAGCGAGAAAGTAGACCGAGTACTAGTCGTCAGGGGAGCATCGAACAGACTCCTGACGAAGGGAAAAAAACGCCAATCTCGAAACGCAAGTAGGAATTCAGAATTTGACACTTCCATATGAAATAACTATAAATGAAACGTTCAACGTAGCAGACGAGGATCTCTTATATGAAGAAGGAGGGAGAGAGGAAGGAAGGCCTACTGAACTACCGGTGATCCAAGTACAAGTAGGAGAGCAACTATGTAGAGCTTTAGTTGATACAGGGGCTATGATTTCGATCATAAGCGAGGATTGCTTTGAAAGATTGAAAAAGGAAGATCCTTTTGTCATACTGCCTGCGTGTTCTATGAAAGTTAAAGGAATATTTAAAGACAGGTCGATGAAATGCAAAATTCAAGCTCTGATGAAATTCCGGATCAATAACAAGCTATATGAGAATATATTCGTCGTGGTGAGGAACATCAATTTCGATTTAATCATTGGGATGGACTTTATTATCAAAGCTAGAGCTGTGATTGATATGAATAAAAGACTAATAAAATTTAATGAAGATGCTACAGATCAGGTGGCAATAGAAGAACAAGATATAGATAACATTAATGATGATCACCCTAGATTGGAAATCCTAGAAAACATAGTCAATGAAGTCGAGCAAGAGAGGGAGCAGTATGCACTCAAAGCCGAGGGATTCGAGGACTTTGAACAGGAGTTCAAAGAATTAATAGAGAAATATCAGGACGTTTTAGACGACAAACCAGGAATTATTAAGGATTTTAAATACCAGATAAGATTAATTGATAACTCTCCATACCAGGCGAAGTTGTACCCAATTCCGCAGAAATATTATGATGAAGTCAAAGTCATCATAAGGAAAATGGAGCAAGAAGGTATTATTAAGAAACAAGCATCCTCATTCCTCAATCCGATCACGGTAGTGAAGAAAGCGAATGGACAACTGCGATTATGTCTCGATGCACGGAAAATTAACGCAAGAATACTCTTAGAGACAGACTGACCACCCAAGATTCGTGAACTCCTAAAGAAGTTTAAAGGAAAAGCTTGTTTTAGTGTATTAGACCTCACGGCGTCATTTTACCAAGTTGAACTTGAGGAAGACAGTCGCCAATACACAGCTTTCCTTTTCGATCAAACCACGTATGTGTTTTGCAGGGTCCCGTTCGGTATGATTAACAGTGGCCCGGCACTCATACGAGCTCTCGACGACAAGCTAACTGATGCTGTGAAAGAACACGTAATCTGTTATATCGATGACATCATCGTATCATCAGCAGAGGCTCGGGAACATCTAGGATATCTCAGAGAGTTGTTTGACAATCTGCGTCAGGTTAACATCAAGTTGAACTACGACAAATGTAGATTCATGCATGAGCGCATAAATTTTCTGGGGCACACGATAGACCAGAAGGGTTATCATCCTAATACTAAAAAAATGAGGCGATCACTCAATTCCCTAGGCCTATGAAGATCAAACAATTAAGAGAATTCCCAGGCATGTGTCAATTTTTGTCTAGCCTTTGCCCAGGATATTCAGTGACTATGGCACCTCTTTATGAAGTTCTAAAAAAGAATAACCGATGGAAATGGACAGAAGAAACAAACCAAGCTTTCGAAGCGGCTAAGGACATGTTAAGGAACTGTATTAAATTAGAATATCCGGAGTTCGACAAGACTTTTTATATTGAATCTGATGCGTCTAGAATAGGCATAAGTGCTGTGCTCTATCAGAAGGATAGCGAAGGCAAGAAACACTACTTAGATTTTCATAGTAGGAAGTTGAAGAACCATGAACGAAACTACTTCACTACTGAATTGGAAGCACTTGCTTTCATTTCTGCTTTGAAGAAATGGAAGAAGATATTGATGGGTTATCAAGTGGTTATCGTTACTGACCACAGAGCGCTTCAGTTTATGCTGAAAACAGACTTATCCAGTGACAGGTTGACGAGATGGACATTGTTTCTTCAACAGTTCAATGCCACCATCGTGCACCAGCCTGGTAAGGACAACCTGTTAGCTGATGCCCTTTCAAGAAATCCTTCAAGCAATATCCAGATTAATACTGTACAGTTGGAGAGGGAACATGTGGCTACCCTAGAAAAGCTAAAGAAGATAGCAGTGTCACAGAAGAGACACAACCCAACTAGACTTATGTCCAGGTTTTTGAAAGGGTATATGGATTCTGGTGATAAGTAAGCATCAACACGAACTAAATATTACTATAAATAAAGAACCAGTACAACAGGTCAATCGTTTTAAATACCTTGGCCAGATCTTCACAGAAGACCTACGATGTGAAGTTGAAATCAGGAGCTGTATAGCCATGGCCAAGCAGGCATTCCGTGAAAAGCATTCTCTAATTTGTCAACGCTCGATGTCCCTCAGCCTTAGAAAACAACTGGTTAAGACCTACATATGGCCAGTTGCAAAGTACTGCAGTGAGACCTGGTCAATGAATAGAGGTGACATTAAACGACTAGAAGCGTTTGAGATGTGGTGTTGGCGCCGAATGGAAAAGATCAGCTGGGTAGAGAATATGATCAACATAACGGTGCTGGATCGAATTAAGGAAAAACGGCAAATGATCCTCCAGATATATAGAAGGAGATTCACCTGGCTTGGTCACAGGTTACGACATGGTGGCCTGATGATCGACATTCTAGAAGGCAAAATACCCGGAAAACGCCCTCGCGGGAGGCCACGGAACACTTTCATGAGATCTTTCCTACATAGCTCTGGCCTACGAAATTATGAAATGGTCAAAAGGACAGCACAAGACCGAACAACGTGGAGAAGACTCATTGTAGGGGCAGACCAGTCGCTTGACTGAAAAACATGATGATGATGATGATATATGGATGACTCCGATCCGAGCTATCATCATGTCAGAAAGCGTTCTGTGAGGTATCTGCTTGCAATGATACTGTGTGTAAATATATCGACAGGGAGAGGACGAAAGTCAGGATTATAGTCCCTCCAAAGATCACTTCGGGTCTGATATGGTTGGCTCACAACATCACTGGACATGGAGGGCTAGATAAAACGTTTAAAACGTTATTAGAAACCTTCACATGGAACAGGATGAGAGAATCCGTAGCAGACGTGATAAAGACGTGCCAGGAGCGCCAACGAGGGAAATACCCATCAGCATTATCAAACGAGGAACCTCGAGCCATCATTCCTTCAAGGCCAAGAGAGCTGATGGCATGTGACCTCTTCGGTCCTTGTCCAAAGGGGGCTAGGGGAAATCAATTTCTCCTAGTTACTGTCGATGTGTTTTCCAAGTACGTGACCCTTGATCCCATACAGAAATCCACAGCCACACAGGTCCTTAGTCGATTGGAAAAGAGAGTTTTTCCTAAAGTCGGGAAGCCCGAATCACTGTTGTCTGACCATGGAACTCAGTTCACGTCTCAGGAGTTCGAGACGGCCATGGAAAGATTAGGTATAAATCACGTATTCTCCAGTATACGATACCCGGAGTCGAACGTCTCGGAACGTATAATGGGCGAAATTTCGAAATACGCACGCTTATATTGCCCAGAAGATCATGCGAGTTGGGTTAAGTTTGTACCACTTATGGAAGAGTGCATGAACTCCACTTACCACGAAAGTATTGCAGATGTGCCCATGACTGTGCACTTCATTACAAAACCCACCAGAGCATGGAGCGAGATCACCATCTATATTCCCAGAGATGTAGAACCAACAAGGGAAGAAAGAATACTCTCTGTTCGTGAAAATCTCATGAATGCGGCTGAGAAACGGCAGAAGCGTATTAGAAATAAGCCCTATCGTCCGCCGTTCAATAGGAACGACTTAGTCTTGATAAGAAGACCTACGAAAGCAGATGTGCTCAGGAAAAAGTACACGAAATTTGCCTATGTCTTCCACGGCCCACATCGCATGTCTCGTGTCTTTGGTAATAATTGCTACGAAGGCACTAGTCTGGATGGGAGAGAAACCATTGGGCGCTATAACGCGAAAAACATTAGAAAATATTACAAGAAGATAATATGAATAAATGAGAATGATGTTCCATTATTTTGAGAGGTTTGTTTTTGTGTACATATAAGTCTGTTCCGACTTTATGTATCATGTCGAGAGGAATATGTACCCTCATTCTCATGACTGGAATGCCTTTATGGGAAGGTAATATGTAATTACTTGTGAACATGAAGGGAGAGTCAGGATCATATGTTTCGCGACCCACAAGTTGACTTTGGACAGCGATCTCGACGAGAGAAGCGGCGCGCATGCGTTGCAAGTACTGTTATCACAGCTGATTGGTTAGGGGTATTGATTATTTTATCGACTAGCAACAAGAGATAAATTATGCCCTTTGGATGGGAATTCAAGTTTTTATACGTTCTGGCGTACTTTAACATGTCTGTAATTATAGCAGGTGTTGGATTATTAACTACTTTCAAATAATTGAATTCTTAGGAACACGGAAATAAGATATTTGCATCTTATCAGTTCGAGTTTTGAGCACTCGTGGCGCGACGGTAGGTGACCTTGCAGTCGCGACCTGGGTTGAACAACGGAGAGAGTAGATTGGATTATACCACGCACGATTACACATGTATCGAGTTATACCGGTGACCGGCGGGGAAATGTCACGTGAACCGTGAGTGAATGTTCGTCTTGAGTAGTGTACCACTATTGTACCGCAGAGAGTTTCCTTAGTGCCGAAAAGGACTCCAGTTTCAGTACCGATTAGGCCATTGCGATCGAAATGAAAATGCAGCTTGTCTTGCTAGATAACTGTTCATTATAGGCCAGCCGTATAGTGTTCGTGAAAGGAGGATACTTGCTTTTACAAGCATACAATCATAATGTTCATTCAGTAGACATTCTTCGCATTGGAACTGGCCGTATCGATACACTCACTTCGTGTGTGTTGTCAGAACAATTAGCACCTCCACTTGAGAAGCATTTCTCAATACGAGTGCTTGGATTTTGAATATACTTCATATATATAGGGCCTAACTCATATGTCTGTGATCTTGCAATTATGTTGAGCAATTTCATGTCGAGAGGAAAGGCTGCTATGTGCTTCAGTGACTTAACCATGTGCGGTTAGGCGATATAGACATGAGTGTCACTGTGCGAGCGAAGTCACGTTCATTTTGATGCTATACGTCTTGCGGCCCGTGCTGGTGAGTGCGAACACAGCTGTTGTATTGCAATACAGTGTGTTTCGAAATGACCCGATTGCGCGAGGCCAGTGAACTTTGGTGTTCGAGCCGTTATAGACATCACTGCGTGCTGCGGTTGATAGGACGTTATCCGAAGATGAAAGGAACTGTCGTTGGTATTAGAGTGGAACATTCAGTCAGGATGGGAGATGTCTGGAGATCCAGGGTTCGTTTCTCGCTTTCCTGGACAGTGAAGACTTATATTGCTTACATGGAGGGAACAGTCATGAATGACATGACTGTGTTCTTTCAGGGTCTACAAGAATCATCTAAGGTACAGAATTAACCATCTTCAATCGTAGCTAAGCATGTTTATTCTAACGTTGTCACCCTGCCACATATTTTTTATGGGATTTTTCGTAGAATGTCTATGAATGGAGTTTAGTCCTAGTGTCAAGACTGATTCTATTCTGGACAGGGTTTTGATTCTACTAAAAGGATGCACCCATTGTAATTAAATGTATTATAGTTTAATTTTCTTTTGATTACTGTAAATTCAAGTTCATTTTATGGGGAATTTATTTAATGTAGAGAAGAGGAACTTAAGGCCACTCAAGATTCATCATTTTTCGTGTTTGATTTATATTGTAAATGAACACTAGTTTTATGCCATCATATGCCATTACTCGAGTTTGGGTAGATTCAGTTTGGAGTTTCTACTTCCGTAAATCTACTTAGAAGACTGTTATACACTCGAAAGTGAAATTTCAGTATTCAGGTTGATTTTCGAATACTGCAGTAAGCTTTCTGAAGCAGGTTCAGTGAAGAAAGCGGATTTGTTTTGATTTGCTAGGAATTTATTCCGAATTTTGACTTGATCCAGGTACTTTCTAACGTATTTTTTTGAGATTCTGCATTACGTTTGCTTTAATAGATTCGATCAAGATCCATTATTGATGGACTAGACAGATGTTTTAAACACAGTTTGAAGACATTTGAATACATTCACCCTATGTTATTAACGCGAATTCCAGACTAGATTTATGTGGAAGCAGATATATCGCCAAAGCTGCAATTGTTATTTAACACTTATTGAAAGCTATGCATATTGATCGTGAATAATAATAACATAAGAGCAAATGAAATAATAATTTAACAGTGATTAATTGAACTGTAAAGAAACTTGTATAATTTTAGCAACAATATTTCATTGTGAATGTGATCTGTCAACTAAGCCGAATTCTTTGTTCACCAAGAAAGATAATTAATTGAAGCGCTAAAGGTATAGTAGTAGTGCCTGATTATATAAATGATATGAATGCTTAGTGTAGCATGATATTAAATGGCAATGCCATGTAAAGGCTAATGTCCTTGATTATTAAAAGGGTATTCAATGGAATATTCCAAGTTGTAGTATGGAAAGTAATCCACTCAGATAGATTGTGAAATTAGGGCAGTTTACTTCAGTATCAGTTCGAGTAAATAATCTGTTGTGGAAATCATGCATTTTAGGCATGTTGAATTAAACCTACCCGGTAAAATTTTCGACCATTTGTATCAATGCAATGCTTAACAGGCGTTATAACAATCACTAATTCCGGTCTGGTGAGGACAGTTCATTTAAAGGGGTGTTAAAATTAAATTAAAGAAGTTAATTTTTGGCTTAGCTTTATTGCTCGGTCAGAAGAGATAAATAAAATCAGAAAAACACAGCAAACATAAATATAATAAACCACATGGAAGATGTCACTTCTGAATCCTATAAAAAACACTCTAAGAAGGTGTTACAAAATGACTGTACATTTGTATTATAACTTTAAATAATTTTTTTTCAGGGTATAAATTGATGTATGTCTTGTAAATATGAAAATTTCCAGGGTTTATATTTAAATGTTCCAATTGTTGTCGACATTTATTTTGAACCATGTATATGATTTGTGTTCACTCATTCTTGGGTAAAATGCAATCAATAACATTGATGAATGTGGGGGCTGGCATTTTTCTCTCATGTTCATGAAACTTCGGATGTAAGTTGGGCACTCTGCCTTGAAGTATAATGTAGTGACTTACACTATATTTTCCTTTCCTGAATAATTTTTTTGATCAATTTAAAATCTTCGAAGTGTGGTACTTTATAGAAACGATAAGAGAACACGTTAAGAAGGCCAGAGGTGGGTATTTCAGTGGTTTTCCCACACACCAGAGATTGCGTTCATCGTTATTCTTGTGCTTTTGAGCTTTCTTATGTCGTTCACCATGGTTTTTCTTAACGTAGTCTCAGTTAGGAATTCCTGTACCCCATTTCCTCGTCTTATGTTGAGTAGAATCTGGCAAATTTTATAGCCGGGGTTTCCAGGCTCTACGATCCAGCTGTCTTCGTGGGATTCCAACATGCTGATGGTAGGTATTTCGGGTACAGTACTGTACCCGTATAAATCATGAAGCTGCACTTGTCTAAATCCGAAGATCAACTGGATCGTAGAATCTTGAAGGTCCCCGACTAGAAAAACTTGCAAATCCTACCGACAAGCACTCCATGACGCTACAAGTCTTACGATTGTGTTATGGACTAAACTACTCCAGTGGGGATACTAACTACATTCGGAGAGTGAGAAACTTATCAATTCTCGGGGCGGAATGGGTTAAGGGTGCCATATACCTGATCCATTTCCATAACACAATATCCTTACAATTAAAATAAGTTACGCTACTTGACTTATAAAAAAGAAATGAAAGAAAATGTATTTATAAAAATACAATAAATCGAAATAAAGTCCACTAATTGAAATTATTAAAGAAAAGCTCGCTTGCCTTCAAAATAAAAATATACTCAAGTCTCACATGACTTTTTTCTAGTCGTACCACTGAACGTAAACATCCGATCAGCTCTTTCTGAGTTCTCCATAAAATAAAATATCAAGTTAAATGAAAATAAATTATTAAATCTCCACACGCAAATTCTAAAATTTAACAATGCCAATCGTTAATCTATACATCGTTGAACTCCATTGCTAATAAAAACTAAACACAACAGCTCTAGACTTCCCGTCTCACCATTACTACTCCAATCAGCTGTTTCATTCACAGACTCCATATACTCATGACCGAACCTTCAATCTCATCATTACACAAATCTAACACAATCTCCCTTCTCCATCACGTATTATTCTCAGTTTCACATCGTAAATAACTCCAAAGAAGCATAATCTTCTCCACTCCGTTTCTGTTATGTAAGCTTGATTAAATGTTGTCAAAAACATGACAAAGTCTTGACACACTCCTAGACTACTGTTCCACTGCAAATACCTTCCTCACAAAATGAATACAGTTAAAAATAATTACATACATACTTACAACCTTGATAACAATTTATTATTATTAATATTCTTAGATGTCACTAAAATAAGTTTAATAATGTCAAATATTTATGGAAAATATCTATTTCGCATGATTCACTCAAGTTTAAGTGTTTAATCCTCATTCTCACTGTTCGTTCAGATTAATATTATTATTATTAATATTAATGTTTATGTTTACTTTGCCATCAGCTCATATTTAGCGTTAATTGTCAATTCCTAGCTTATATGGCCACTCAATTAAGTTCAGCTCATATCATTTAAGTCAAATCCGTGATATTTAGTTAATAAGGATTAATAAACAAAGGTTAATGATCACCTCGCTTCACTTTTCCGCCAACTTCCTCCTGTCAAACCTCCTAGATACCATTCAAAATATAAATTCAACTGAGTTACAATAAACTCAACTCCACAAAACAACAATGCTTCAACAAGCATGAACCTGATTCTCAACAGTATAATAATGCATTTCTCCATAATACGGAACCAACCTCGTATTAGAGTTCAAATATATCCTCGCAGACCCTTCTCTCACAAATACTTATATACGGCATAACAATCCCTCGAATATACAACAATAAAATCTCGTAGTGACTTCACTTCTGTTTCCACAAAACATTCACGTAAAACTTGCATTATTCCTTTCTTTCAATAAAATACTCATTGTTAATACAAAACTTCTCTCAACAATGATACTTGAATGTATATATGTAAGACCTTCGATAGTTTACTTCGTAAAGCTACTATGTTCTCAACCATTGTTATCAATATTTAATAATAATAATACATACAGTATGTGAGTTACTCCATACTGATCTATCCTCAGAAATTGCTAAATTGCAATACTATGTCAACAACACTACATAGGTTTCAAATAACAACAATGTTATTTAGTGTTCGATATATCTGAATTATTACTGAGTTTAGAAGTTCCCTAAATCTCAACTATAAATTAATATTATCTTCCATGAAGATATATTTCTGATATTTAAATGCAGTAATGAAAGAACAAAGCTTTCGATTAAAATAACAAAATCGTCTACTCAAATTGTGAATACTGTTCCGTTCCAATGCCTTCATTGCAGTTCAATAACGTAGCATCAATATGACGTAAATGTTCTTGCTACATCGTCGTATTCGTGTTCATGAAATCACATAATAATACTCTATTCCAGTATAAATCGTGGTTATCTTCTTCCTATATAGATCTTCTTGCAACTAAGATGCCCAAAATCATTATTCCAAATGAATGTTAAATTCACATCGACGAAAACAATCTGAATTATCAATTCAGAAATTTAAATCACAACGAAGGGAAAATTTATTTAAGAAAAGTTCTTATATATCGGAAATGAAATTCCATTAAATTAAATTCCAGTTCAAAAACTGTAGAGTTGAAATCAATGTCAAAATGTAGAATGAAAATCATCCAACATAAACTACAAATATAAACGTCGATGAATATCAAAGTCAAATTACTTTCAAAAAATACATGGTGAAATGGTGCTCAAAAGAATTATCAAACTACTCCAAACGACTGTTAATAAATCTCGTCGTTCTACCTTTCGTTGAATCCAGAAGTTCAATTGGTATAAGGAATACCATGATGATCCAGAATCTCCAAAGTGAAGAGTCTCGAACCTCACTCCTTCCATCCGTGCGTACAGCTTCCTCGGGATATGAACTGCTCTCCCCGTTCCTCCTGCTTCCTCGGGATACGAACTGCTCTCCCCTGGTCCTCGGATACCAAGCTTCAAGCGTTATACTGGGATACCCTAGTCTTCTTCTTGCTTCCAGAGAAGATCTTCTTGCGACGTCTTCTTTTATAACTGACGATCATTATTGAGCAATAGCGATGGTTGACCATCTCAAGTAATTCAAAATTTTGTAGTTGGCATAATTATTGTTTCTCTAAATATTCTTGTAGTTTTAGTTGTTCTCAGTGCTCATCCCTCTCCATTAATTGTGCTCCTGGCGCCTAATTGTTTTACTCCATATCCACTCCTTCCATAGTATTATACTGTAATTCAACATTCCTTCCAAATACATAGTTGTGATCATAGTGTAAATCAGAAGTATTAAGATTCCACTATTTATAAATGTCGCTACAATGTTCATGTACTCACGTGGCTTTCGTAATATCCAGTTGTAGCTTATAACTTTGTAGTCACTTCTCTGCGAAGCACAATGATAAATGAAACACGTCTGGACTCGAACGCTGCCTTTACAATGGCACTGAATTGTCTCATAAACTACCTTAAAATGCCCGTAGAATATGTTGGCGAAAGTTTGTAGTTACATAAAGTTCTCGCTTTCAATAAGATGCACTCGTATAAACTTCTTCTCCGCGAAACACGCTCGGGTATCAACACTATAATGCGATGCTATTCTTAGGCTGGATCGTGAGTCCGCCTGTACATTAACTATGCCCACAGAGGCACTGCGTTTGCGGCCAAGACCCCCCGCACTCGGCAAATCGAACTTCGCTGGGTAGGTCTTCCAGCTACACGTCAGCTCAGGTCGAGAGTTCAACGGAATAAGACGCCAATTCTAGGATCGCTACTCCCTCCAAAGTCCATCTTACCGCCATTTTAACAACAGTACGCGGGTACTTGTATATTTAATAATACATTGTACTGCGTATTTCTTCTTACTCCAAATGTGCTGATAAATTTCTTCCTTCAATTAGGTATCTTTCCATGTTATAAAATGTCAATTATGAGTCCTGGGAGTAATTATATAATTATATTAATTAGGCCTTGATAAGATTTCATTTTAATAAACCCCTTCTTATTGGTCAGTTGACAATGCCCAATCAAATAATGTATTCCAATACAGCGCTAAAATTCGCGGCAATCTCTTGTCTCCAGGCGAGTTTTGTCCTTGCTAGCGCTCCCATAATGCAGCAAAATCACGTGGCTTGACTCAGCTTCACAGTAAAAGCCAGTTCTCTGCCCTCTTCCAGGGTTCAGAGTTCAAAGTAATTTACTTAGCATGGGGATCGAAATTACGACAAAAATCACCGATAATAATTCAAAATCGGGTTCAGTACTGTGGCCGTTAGAGGAGGTTATCTGGTCACCACCAACCGTGCGTGGCCTCCCAGACAACCCCATCCTTCAAACACATTGCCGAAGAGGATCGGAATGCCCTTCTTGTGGGACTAGCCAGCACAAGACTCTAAATCCTGAGGATCAGGTCCCCATCATTTAGCAATGTCAAAGACACCCAAAGAAATGCACCCCCCAAAACACAAACTAAGAAATGATAACATCCAGACTTAAGTAAAATTCGTGCAATGATTTATTGAAGGAATCAAACGCCTATCCTACCATCGGAGGGTTTGAAATCGGCTAATCCGCTATCTAAATAAAAAACAACAACAAAAACATCCCCTAACTAAATGTAATTAACCCTCTCGACGAGACCTAAATACATTAGAAATAGCAAAGCAAAGCTTGGGCAGTGTGTACTAAAAATCCCTGATTGAAGATATATGAAAATAAAATGATGTTTCAGAATGAAAACATCATCAGAAATAATGTCAAATCATGACAACTGATCTAAATATACTGGTACCACCCCGTATTTACATTTAACGTTACCTAGTCTAGCTGATCCTGGCTTAATGTAGCCTACGGCGATAAGCATCCGTATAAACAAATAGCTAAACAAAACTACGATGACAGTCATTTGTTTACAATAGATTAATTAACAACAACAGTATCAAAATACAATCACAAAACAGTAGGGTACAATGGGGATAATACACTCGTAAATAAATAATATAACACATAAATAGTATTGTTATTATCCTACCTACAACAGAATGATAACTGTTTGTTCACATTCGTCATTTAGCATAACGAAATAGCAGCTAAAGCACTGTAAGAACAGTGTCTCACCATGAGGTCATCGCGGCCCCCGAGTTACAAACTCTTGGTTAGCCGGTGATCTCTGTCATTCGAAAGTAACTGACTTCCTAACTATTCCTTCAGGAATTCCCTAACAAGCGCTATGTGTCGGTCAGCTGTGGTTCAACAGATCAAGGTTTAACAACGATTAGCATTTAACGTGTATTTTAACATCGTAGGTTTAAAGTGAGTGAATTTCATGATTTACAGATTGATTATTAAAAATCGTAGAATTAAGAATTCATTATTTATGACGAATGGCCATATGACACATGGCTTCTATCTATCTAATGAGTTACCTCATCGGTACTCAACAAAGTAAACTGGTGACAAGCAATGTCACTAACATCCTAAAGCAATCGTTGTGGTTCAGAATAACACACGAACGAAAGTCCTCGGTCAGAATAATCGGGAGATTATAATCTGCCGGCAAGCACAATAACACGGGCTACTTAATGACTCCGGTTTCCAGACAATCAGTTATCTTAGTGGCACACTAGCTCACTAGAAACATCCTCGGTCAGTTAAGTTGAAACTTAAATCTGCCGGCAAGCACAAATACTATAATACTTCACGTGTCAAAACACGGACATAAATATTCACATAAAGTGAGAAAAATTGCCTATCAAAATGTCTGGTTCATCAAATGAAAACTCATCTTATAATATCAAAGAAATAATCAATGGTTATTCGCTTACAACATGTGCGAAAAATTTAATATGGATTCATGACTTGGGAATCAACCTGTACCAAAACAATTTATAGCGTTGGTTGCTTGACCTTCATAAAACTCTAGCATACACAGGCCAGGCATGGTTGAAAATACCTTACAAAATACGTATCAGAAGTGTTTGTCATTTAGTCCTAGTCTCAATGGAAATCACCGTTGGCTTTCTGGGTAATGTGAGCAACGGGTTTCTCGACCTCCAGATCACCTGTCATCAGTTCTGGCACGGCTACTGCCACATCACATCTCAGTGCATTGCCTGATAGCAAAGTCTATCAATATTACAAAAATCCTTGCAGGGTTCACTCTCAAAATCTTCATTAATTACACTGGTACACATCTGAGTATTGTTACTCGATAATAACACATATAATGTGAAGTCGTAGACCTTCAAAAATGATTAACACTAGTATAAATGTGTAGTCAAAGCAATGAGAATAAAACGGAAGATATTCTTCTCCAAAGAATGTAGTAAAAGATATTCCTACGCCACTGATGTTTCAAAAATAGTACAATCTCGTGCGTACAAGCACAGTAAAGAATTATAAATGGTTTTAAACACCTTCATCTTCTGGCGTTAAAAATAACTGATACGATTATCATGTAATCGGGATTAAAGTGTGCAAATACTGCCTTCACTTCTTACAATGATGTGATTCAACTCGAATCTTGTGGTTTTACAATATCACTTGAAAAATGTATTTACAATAATCATAATTGGGATGAGTAGACTTTCTCATCGAACTGATACGCCCGCAAATAACAGTGGCGTACTAAAATAGTACAAAAATGGGAGCTTAAGAAATGTTACACAAAATTCAGCATCAGCTGTTATGAAAATATTACTGCTCCTCGTGTAAGTCATAATCTGGGTTAAATTCACGTTTTACAATAATGATGCACCAATGTGAGAGCACACTAAAATGGTGTCTAACTCTGAGCTTTTGAAAACAACGGTGTGGAAGCTCGAAAATGATGAAAATTACCAAAAATAGTATCTACGAGAAAAGAAACCTACCTACATGACTGTTATCAAGTACGGTTGCTAGAACTAACTCCACCATGACCTATGACCTGAACATGAGATTTAGAAGCATAACTCACGGCGTTGGTTGATCACCTCGTCCATAATGAAATTATGAGGGGTCCTTCCTTCCTTAGAACTTGGAAAAGTTCTCCATTCTCCATGTGCGTCAATGAGTAATATCCTCCTCTCTCGTTCTTCCATCTTGTAGTTTCGTCAGGTCTTCGATGTCCCCTCCATCGAGTGGTTTAGGCCATGTTAAACAACATGTTCCAAATGGTGAAGAATCCTAACACGCGGTGTGTTAACAGCATCCTGTTGATGGTGATGAATATAATTTTCACAGAATTTAGCGTAGTGGTGTGATACATCGAAACTGAATCTACACTTGTGCAGACTATTGTAAAATGACCAGGTGTCTGCTCACAGATTTTACTGATACTTTGTGTATCTTCAAACACAGATTCTACTCTCTGGTAAATTTCATAATCGTGCAATATCAGAGTAATCTGATCACTAAAAATCACGGTTTGAGCGTGGCTCGTATATGCGTTGTATTATTTCAAATTCACTGGTAAAATTCACAGTATCACTGATGTTATTTTCACACTTATGAACATTTCTTACAATTTCACTGATGCCATGTGGCATGTCAAATATGACCATGAGCTCGGTATAATAATCGGCGTTTCACAAATTTCACAATTTTGTGGATAAATATTGTACTTAGGGTTGCCACACGCAACTTGCGTTGTTCACCAGCACACTTCGTGCTTAATAAATACTGGATGCACTCAGATTTTCACAAATGGATTCTCAGTCCTACAATAACTCCAGGTCTTGCAGACCAATAGACAAATACGTCTGTGCGAGTCAAACGCACTAAAAGGAGTGTCTCGGCATGAAATCTACAGTTTCGGCGTCGATGCCTCGTGAGTCGTGGAACAACTATTTACTTCCTTTACGCATTTCTGCGTTGTCATACCTTTACCAAAAGGTAAATAAATAAATATTAGCCCATCCAAGAGTGGAAAATTATACTGAATTACTGTAGATGATTCTTCCAAACCTGCACATTAAAGATAAAATCTTCAATCATGTATAAAAATTATATGGAGCATCTGAGTAAAGTCAAAAGAACGTCTGAAGCTATGGCATGCTTCCTGGACGCGTTCTATGTTTCTCAGATATAAGAATACACAACTCTCATAAAAATAATCACCAGCATGAGCGAATACGGGCTCAGCACGTAACGTAAGGCTACGGCCGCCTCCTTCCCTCTTCCTTGCCTAACCCTCCCACTCTCCCCATCCCTTCATAAGGCCCCTGTTCGCTTTGCAGGTGAGGCCGCCTGGGCAAAGTGCTAGTCACACTCCCCAGTTGTATCCCCGAACTCAGAGTCTCAAGCTCCAGGACACTGCCCTCAGTGGTGGTAGAGGTGGATCCCTCGCTTAGTCCGTGGGAAAAGCCAACCCTGGAGGTTAAAACAATAACGGAAAAAATCTATTATTTCAGTAAGGATTGAAGACTGTTCGGAACACATAAGAAAATTAAATAATGGAATGACATAAATGAGCATTCGTTAGAAGCGGCAGGACACTGAAATAAGTAATGAAAGTCAGCGAAGTTTCACTTTCATCCGCCAGACGGTACCCAGCGCTGCAGTCATGGAACTACTCATAAATACACCTAAAAGGTATAGTCTTAATGGCAGCACAGCTATTACAGACAGATTATGCACGAAATTATCAAAGGCGAATGCTCGAAGACATTACGTATCGTATCTAGTTAGTTATTGTTGTTTTAAGGGGCGGAACTACAAGGTCATCTGGAGCAAATGCACGCTATGATTTCTTTTTACAGAGGTCTTACAATGCAATGGACTGGGAGCTAGCATGCTTGGCATTTGATGATGTTATCAATAATAGGCGGTTCAAATCCCACCCCAAATTGTTTTTCTTAGTCAGATAATAATTATTGATAAGTTTTTTTTATTGTTTCATTATATCCGATTAAATTATAATACAGACTACACATTTCTGAGATGACTACGGTGGCCGAGAGCGTTAATGTTCTACCTCGTGCCTCGCTGGCATCGGAAGAGCGTAGGTTCGAATCCCACCTCGGCCGTCCTGAAAATTGTTTACGTGGTTTCCCATTTTCACCACCAGGCAAATGCCGGTACGGTTCGTTTCAACAGGTCTACGGACGACTTGCTTCCATAATCCTTTCACTGACTGTTCCTTAATTGAACTCATGTTAGCGGTAGCCTGGACGATCGGCCTGTCACCATCCCCAGTTTTACTTATCTGCTGACGAAGTGCATTCGGCTCCCAGACACAGTCCTTGCTACGGTAGAGAAATGATCCCTCGCAGCGTCCGTTGGTGAAGCCGAGCTGGGAGGTTAGGTGATTTTAAGAAAATATGTACGCGTTTCTAGCCTACTTTCGAATTTTGTAAAAAAAAGAAAATAAACTTACGAGATCTATACGGGCCAAATGTTTGAGTGTGTATGTGTGCATGTATGTGTGTGTATTGTGCCCGAGAGACACTTATGGCCAGAATATATTTTAAGATTGGTAATGAGCGCAGGAATATGATGAAAAATAGTTGGAGGCAATGGAGAACATCAGAGATTAGTAAGTAGATTACAGCCAAATAAATGGGAATATATGACTTTTGAGTATGCTGAACAGTGTTTTTGATCATGAAGAACACTTAGTATGAATTTCATTTTGATTGGATAAGCCGTTTGGGCGCTATAAGACGAGCACGTTCTCTCAGGTGTGTAGACCTTGTGACGTCAGCGCAGCGCCAGCATATATAAAGGCGAGGCGAAACATCAGAGCCATAGTCTGGTTCAGTCATAAGATTTCTACATGGTCATAGCAAGTACGCTAGCAAGATCACACCGACACGTTACGTCACGCACCGCTTGTCAACACGACATTCTGAAAGTACAAGTTACTCGAGGTGTCAAACTTCAGACGCTCTGGGACCATCGGAAAATCATTGCAAGAAAATTCTTCAAAGTATACATTTATCTACGAATCTGAACGTACCAACTTTCAATATTTTACAGTATTCAAGTTTAAAGTGCATAGCAACGTAATCAGAACTGCACGTTCTGTAACAATCTTATTTGTCGAAGTAATCACTTGTAACCACTGTGATATGCTTACAAACTACGGCAAAATGATTGCAAACTACAGAACAACGTTATCCACTATTATACAGCACGCTAGAATCTACACATCAAGTAACACGTGCGTTGCTATGGAGGAATAAACAAAGATGGATTGGTGAACGAGAGGATGGACGATGCAGACGAAGAAACTCAAGCCAACCCTGGCAACCGCCAGAGGGGATCAGTAGCCCAACTGTTTGAAAGAAGACAAAGGACAACGCCAACCGGGAATCATCCAGGAGGATGGGATTTGAGTCGGAGGTCGTGTCAAACCAGCCAGTCGCAGTACGATGGAGGAAGCAACGTGGGAACGTGGTACGACTTCATGGTTTATCAAGGAACCATAAGCCACGGACGCCCCCTACCGAAGCTGATATCTTAATTAAAGGTCTGACAAACTAAAACCATGTATTCAGTAGTTTAATAGTCATTTTGGGAACAGTTCATGTAGAAATCAGTGTAGTTCTACCCCGTAGTCTTGAAGACTACATTATTTATGCCGATAAATAAATAAAGTTCATTTCTTGAACGACCGATTGTCGCTATTAGGGTTGTAAAAACAGACAGCGTTTTTCATATATTTTTTCCAGCATAAATTGAACAATTGTGTGAAATTGTTTATAACAAATTCAAATGAAATCATTACTGTTGTTAACTTGTCAACGTTCAGAGCCTCCGTGGCTTTTAAAGGCGGCAGCACGCCGGCATCTCACTGCTGTGTCCGTGGTTCAAATCCCGGTCACTCCATGTGAGATTTGTGCTGGACAAAGCGGAGGCAGACAGGTTTTTCTGCGGGTACTCCGGTTTTTCCTGTCACAAATTTCATTTCAGCAAAACTCTCCACTATCATTTCATTTCAGCTGTCATTCATTTAATCATTGCCCCAGGGGAGTGCGACAGGCTTCGGCAGCCGGCACAGTTCATATCCTCGCCGCTAGACGGGGGCTTCATTCATTCAATTCCCTGACCCGGTCGGTCGACTGGAAGCAGGCTGTGGATTTTCATTTTCAACTTGTAAACGGTCAATCTGTAAAGGAGGTATTTGTTGCTAAAATGGAGAAGGCAGAACAGACACTGATAATCATAATAATAATCAGAATATGTTAATGAAATTTAAATATTTCTTGAAGCTGAATTATGGTAATAATATTCTTGAAGTTAATTTGTTATGGACAAAGTGAAATAGTCCCTGTGTTAAATGAGGTTGTTATGGATAGAGTGAAGTAGCATCTGGTCCCTGAATTCGTATTGATATGGTATAATGGAAAGAGTGAAATGGTCTCTAGTCCCCTGCGTTGTTGAAGTTGTGGTGATAGTTGTTTCAAGAATATAGTAAATATTTGTTTTTCCTGCAATTGTGTGCGAGATTTGACCAGTGAGCATTAATAACGAGTAAGATAATAATGTAATAATAATAATAATAATAATAATAATAATAATAATAATAATAATAATAAATGTCACTGTGATCCTGCGCAATACCATCCTAACGATGTTAATTATATGTTTATCTTTGAATGTAGAGTAAAATATGAAAACAAACTCAATTTAGCTGATGTTATATGATAGCTAATTGCTCATGTAGGAGGCAGATAATAATGATCATTGTTTATGACAGACAGGTTGATGTCTGAGAATAACAGCCATCGAACTTGAGCAAGAATGTTTACGCTACTTATGATGCTCTCATACAGGGACGTCGCGAGGGTGCGCGGGACCTGGCGCGAGAATGTGTGCGGGACCTAGTAGGCATGAGTTTGCGGAGGTGGGGTAGTAAATGCAAATTTTAGACTGTAAGTGGCCGTGTTGTACGGAGAGTGATGTTTTAAAAGAAATTACAATTTTAGGCTAGTTAAAACTCATTTAATTACATTTCTAGTTTCTAAACAAACCTCAACAAATAGGATAAGCATAAAATTGGATACAGGAAGCACCTGATCTGATAAAAGCAACAAGCAATATAAACGGAAACCTGATATAATGAGCTAACACATGTGATTTTTTTGGCATAAATAATATATTATAGGAAACGAAGCAAGTGCTTGATGTACAGGGTGATTCTTTTGCTGGAGCGGGGCCAGCGGCCGGCTGCCGGGAGCGCGCGCCTTCCGACAGCCAACCGAGCTCGCACCGTGGATTGCGCGCAGGTGGAGACCGTAACAAAGTACATTAATTAATGCTAAATTCACCAGCAAATCATGATTAAAGAACTTACCTATCCACAGGAGATGCTGAGAGTGTTCTCCTTCAGCTGACATATAGGCGTTGTACCGTGTAAATAAATTAGCGTACACGTTGTGATTGCCTTCTGTTGTGAGGGATATCTGCTGCCGTATATTGTTCTCTAGCTCCACTAGAGTACGGATAATGGATCTGTACACTTTTTATTTTAAATTAACCCACAATTGAACATCAAACGGACTTAGGTCCATGCAGCATGCATCAATCGTCCAATCAAGACCATTCGACATGCTTCCTGGTGCGGTTGAAGACTGTGGGGCACCCAATGGGCACACACTTTCCGTAAGTGCAGTCGTTCCTTCATGATGGTGTGCACACTTCCGACGCTCAATCCGACCATGGCGGCTATGGCGTTCACTGTCACTCGGCGGTCCTGGGTAATGAGTGCACCAACCAGCTGGGCGTTGTCATCGGTAATGCAGGGGGGTGCCCCAGACCGGGCATCATTGGCTAACGACAGCCGTCCTTCCCTGAAGCGCTTGTGCCACGCCTTGACCCTTGCAAGGGACATGCAGTGTTCGCCGTACACTTGTGACATTCGGGGATGAATGTCCGTTCCCCCTACTCCTTTCGCTGTCAGAAACCGAACAACACCTCTTTGCTCTTCGTTTTGACGCCTCCATGTCACTGTTTGCAATGCGACTGGCAGCGTTGGACGATTGTTACATGCTGCTGCTCGCTTTGTATCGTCTCGTGACGGGCACGCGTGCCCTCTAGTGACGGGCTGTGACCTTCCACGCTCTGGTCGGAACCACACCTCGTTACATACGCCACGATTAGCTGATGTCGTCACCGGTTTGCGCATTACAGCCTCCGGCTCGTTACTTTTTGAACGCAGCTTATATTTTACCCTACAGGTCGTAGGAGGATTATTTTCTGTTTACGCTACATTTCTTGAAAAATAAATGTTTGCTACAATTTTGTTACCTTAAACAGACTTATTCCTATCATTTGATGTCCTTTTTCCCTTACATCGCGTGTAAATTGAGGACAATGTAGCATTTATATCGATTATACGCCCAGGATGAACCCGAGGTCCATCTCGTGCTCGCATTGTTCTCAAATTTCACTTATGTGTATGGTGACCCATCGGTGCCCAGTGGCTTGCCATCATGTATCGGTGGTGAACGGGCACAGTATGCCCCCCCCCCCCCCTCTTCCCCCTATCAATTCCCAAATGACGAAACCTAATTAAGTCAAATTTGGTACAGAGGTAGTATTAGTAAAGGGCACCTTAGTGTCTTGTTTAACATCACTGCCATGTTAAAGAAAACAAAATGGCAGCCACCCGAGTAGTCAATGATAAAATTGAATTACGATTAAACTAGTCATCGGATCTGTGCCAAATTTCGGAAAAACAAACTTCCCTGTGGGAAACGTCCGGCGCCCAAACTACAAGTTCATCAGCTGAATGATTCTTGGACCATTTCGTCACTGTACTCAAATTTTCATCTGCCAATCTATACCATATGTGTGCATAATTATCCGATGCTTTATATATTACTAGGACTTATCTCCGGCCTTTGTACACCCCTGTATTATCGTTTATTGGCGTCAGGGTAACCACTTCCCTCAGGGCTCTTCCTGGCATATACCAATAACCTCTGATCTCCAGGCCTTACCTCGCCTGTATTCGTACATATATCACTGCACACTTAATTGTAGGATCTTACCTCTCCTATGCTTGCCACGGTGGGTGAGTGGTTGTAGTGTCGGACTACCAACCCCAAGATTGCAGGTTCGCCCCTGGCCATGGTAAGTGATTTTTGAATGCGACAAAAATCACGATACTCATGTCATACGTTGTTGGCATGTTAAAGAACCCATTTGAATTCAGTAGGCCGTGTTCAATGGCAAAATTAATCTCGGAATTTTCCGCCAACACAAAGTTCCTCCATTCTCTACTTGAAAGCGCTGTAGTGTCAAGGACTTTAGATATCTAACCTCCTTGACTTTCATAGCGTTCAAAGGAACGACGAAATTCGACATGCAAGCTACCCTCTGGGTGTCAATTAACAAAGCTTGCACCAGGCTCCCGAGGCCATACGATATTATTATTATTATTATACCTCTCCTATATGCCATATCTCAATTTACGACGCCAGATTGACACCATTACACTGCATCATACTACACACCCGGAGTACATTCTGCCATCTAGTCGTACTTAGGACACGAGAAATGAATACGAGATTTTAAAAAAAATCACAGCCACTATTTTTAAGTTCTCATAAATTTCCATTAAATTTGACGTCAGTATATTAAGGCTTGTATGAAGATATATCGTGCCAAGTTTCATATAGCTCGGATGAAAAGTCGCGAGAAAAATCCATGTAAATATTTCAATTTCGCGTCACCGCCATGTTAATTTTGTGATCACCAGATTATTGAATGATCCATAGGTGAACTTATGTTAAGAGCCTCTATCAGTATACAAAATTTCAGGTTGATTGCTGTAACAGATTCGTAGATATTAATAAGAAGCCTCTAAATATTTTGGATGGTCGCCATGTTGGATTGTTATACAGTATGTGTAGGCCATAGAGTTACGTACCATTAGATGAAGATTATTGCGTAGGTTCATTACTCAAACGTTGACTTCGATCGCATGATTAGGACACAAGAAATTAAAACTTAATTTTAAAATTTCGCAAAACCGCCATCTTGGGGTTATCAATAATTGAACTTAATTGGATATCAGTAGATTAAACTTTACATGAACATTTACCGTACCAAGTTTCACTGCACTCGGATGGTCAAATCGCGAGAAAAGTTTATTTAAATGTTTCAAATTTGTTTGGCCACCATGTTAGTTTTCAACTTAACAGGTTTATGAAAGTCACATAGATGACCTTCTAGTAGTACCCTTTATTACCGTACAAAATTACAGGGTTATATATGTTACTGTTGCGGGGATATAGAATACCAGTGAAATATTTCACGCGGACGCCATGTTGGATTGGTGTAACGTATTAAAATTTGAAAGGCATGGTTGAGGTCGGATGAGGTAGTAGTGTGCACTTACCGAGTTTCAATAAATCACAAAGACGAATTGGGAAGGTCAAGGACTTGAAGAGCTCTCATTCTAACGCAGTACGGCACGGAAGTCTCATTCTAACGCAGTCCGGCACGGAAGTCACTCTTATGCAATTCGGCCAGGAGAACAGTATATAACGCGGTCGGTAGAGCACAAGATTCTGAATCAATTCGGCATATCTCCAACATTACTTAGTTGGGAGTATCACAGTGATATTTCAGTTATACGCAGTATAGTCTAAATCATTAACTGAACAGTTCTATTACCGAACGTTAAAACCACGTATAGTACGGCGATATAATAGCACGAATTATAGTGTATTTCCACGCAAGATACGTGCTAATACCGCAGCAAAGTGAGGAATTTCACAGGGTGTCGTAAGCTTTTGCAAGACGTGGAACAGAGAGTATCTAGTGCGATCTAATTTTCGTACGGGAACGTGAGTTCAGCGATAGAATTTGTTTCGAGAGGCAGACAGTTGATAGTCGCCAGGTGAATGAACTCGTGCAGATAGGGAAATGAACATTTATGGTAGGCCCATATTTGAAGAGACAGTCGAATCTCAATTCTTGTGAAAAACGTAATATCTTACGAGAGAATTTCTGCGCAAGTATAAGACCACAATAATAGACTACCTGTGCAATTCTTGAACTGCTATTAACGTTCATAATTCAACATTATCAGTACAAAAAACACGAACATTGTAGCGATGTATTTAATGAACATGGAGGTTGTGGCGACTGGTGACTGTTGACCAAAGAGTGAAGTGGAAATTGTTTACTCCTTGTAAAAATGTATATATCCTTGTGTAGTATCATGGGAGCATCTTTGTGCTTCCTTCATTAATGGCAAACCATGTGACGGTGTATTTGTATGATTTTATGTAGCATTAATAAACATGTTGGATGCCAAGATTAATTAATTACTGCATTTCATTAAGCATCCACAGTGGTGACCCCGATAGAACAGTGCGTACAGTGAGTGAGTGTTAATTTATCGTGTGTAAAAACGACATTGACCATGCCTCGCACGGATAACACACAACCCGACGCGACGCCATCAGGTATGTCCGAGAACAATAGTGCACAAATAATGCGAGTGTCTGTGGAAATACCGCCGATATGGCGCAAAAATCTTAAGATATGGTTTATGCAAATCGAAGCGCAGTTTGCTACCGCCGAGGTCACAGCTGAGCTAACAAAATTCCATCATATTATAGGATCGCTAGAACCGGATGTTGCTGAACTTTTAAGCGATTTATTAAACCGCCCACTATCAAGTACTACTTTTTCGGACCTCAAGACGCGGTTAATAGCCGAATTTGAGGAATCGGAAGGGCGAAAAGTAACCAAACTTCTAACTGAGCTCAACCTTGGAGTCAAGAACCCCAGTCAGTTGCCTAGGGAAATGCGTGCTCTCGCTGGAACTCAGGTTAAGGATGACTTTATGTGCACTATTTTCATGCAACGGCTACCGATGAACCTAAGGACAATACTAGCATCTTCTAATGATACCTTGGACAACCTAACAACAATGGCATATCGGATCTTGGATTATTCAAGCCCCATGCAAAATATAATAACTTCTATTCATCCCAAACAATCAACTACACAGCCACCTACATCAAACACTGCCGATAGAATTTCTCGACTTGAAGCCCAAATCGAACAACTTACATTATCGATTAATAGTGTTCTAGACTCCAGAAGTCGAACTCCAACTCGTACTCGCTCCAGGTCGCGCTCACCTTATCGCAAACCATATCGATCAGATGGTTCATAAGGTTGGTACCATTTCACAACCCAGGACAAAGCAAGGAAGTGTGTCAACCCATGCTCATATAATACAGCCTCTTCTGCTTTGGAAAATGCACAGGCCCCTCACTAGAGGCGGCACAAAGTGATGTGGGCCTAGTAACCTCTCGCCGCTTGTTCATTACCGACCCCTCCTCTGGTAAGACATTCCTAATCGACACAGGGTCATATATATCCGTGGTTCCTCCCACACCTAAAGATAAAAAGCGTACATGTAAACGACTTCTCTATGCTGCTAACGGGGCACCAATCAAGACGTACGGCGAGCGCTTGGTACAAATCAACTTAAGTCTGAGAAGAGTATTTTTGTGGCCATTCACAGTTGCTGATGTCCAACAGCCACTCCTTGGAGTTGTCTTTCTAAACAATTATGGACTGTCAGTCGATATCAAGCATAAGCGTCTCATTGATGGCACAACTAACTTATCAATCCTTGCAACTCCAGCGACTCACACACCTTTAGGAAGTGTTCATTTACTTGATCCCCAGAACAACTACTCAAGTTTACTGAAGGATTACCCAAGCTTGTTTCGTGACAACCCAACCTTCTGTGCCCAAGATATACAATTTTTTCATAGTATCACCACAGTAGGACATCCAGTTTCAGTAAAAGCAAGACGACTACCGCCTGATAAACTTGTTCAGGCCAAGAGGGAGTTCCAAAAAATGATGGATTTGGGAATCTGCAGACCGTCCAAGAGCCCCTGGGCCAGCCCGCTTCACCTTGTTCTAAATGCAGATGCTTCATGGTGACCCTGTGGAGATTACAGGGCTCTCAACGCCATTACTGTTCCAGACCGGTACCCGATCCCACGCCCAAGGTTTGTAGAAGACAGGTTAGCTCGTAACTCTCGGCCAATGGGAGAGCGCGCGGGAATACGTCACGGGCCTGCTGCGTTTGAATCGGTCATTTGTCTGTAGCGCATTACACGTTCAGTAAATAATATTTTTTTTTAAGGGCAGCAGCCATTTCAGAGTGTCTACTAATGAATTGTTGTGAATAATAAATGATGCTGAACGCTAAATTACATGACTAATTTTATTATACACCACCTTCAACATATAAAACTGATATATACAAACATTATCACAGCAAACTGTAACTGTATCTCCAACAGGCACAGATCCACCTATCCCCATTGCTTCAATAAACACTGCATTATTATTTATAATGTTGTCATTGCTGTCCATTGCTGCCTACATGTTCGTCTTCATTTCCGCCACTCTCGGAGTAGGCGAAACTGTCATTGATAAGAACACCACGATGTTGGTGACCCCGTGGAATGTCATTGTCACTTTCGTCAACCACATCAACACTATTTGGCAACCCAGATGTTGTCACATCTTCCGACAAGCGAGTATTTCGCTCTTGTATCATGCAGACTCCGTGAATGAGCTACCGGTATGTCTGACACGTGTACTGATCTGGTATTAGATCTATAACCATGTGAACTATCTGGCTGTGACGGTGC
Organism: Meconema thalassinum; assembly: GCA_946902985.2. Taxonomy (NCBI): domain Eukaryota; kingdom Metazoa; phylum Arthropoda; class Insecta; order Orthoptera; family Tettigoniidae; genus Meconema; species Meconema thalassinum. The sequence goes on along the minus strand of CAMPQE020000090.1, from coordinate 2,575 downwards.
AAACATTTATTATATTTTATATGAAAATGTTATGTTTGAACAATATAAGAAATAAATACTTTTCTTTACATCTGTGAACTCAGGGTTATGTCTTTTGGTCTCCCGCAATCAATAACGAGAAAACAAATCGCCTTTGGCAAAACGTTGCAAATACTAAAACAAAAGAAAAGAAAAATATTTTGCTCAAAACTTGACAGATAATAGGCCTAAGCTTTTAATTTTGAAATTGAGGTCGGAGTAGTTAAAAATCCCAATTTAGATTATGTAACCTAAAATGTATTATTAGGCCTAATCAATAAATTTGAGAAATAAACGTTTTATTCAGTTCCTGTAAAATTTGGTTTCTGGTGCTTGCAAGGTTCTGGTGGGGACCTATTCAATTGATGTTTTTGTCTCCTACAACCAGAAACAATTAACTGGCATTTCCTGGAATATCCACTTTGTGCGTCAATACTTCATGAAACAAGTTTATTGATCTTCTTGTTCACTTTTCTCTCTTGATCACCCAAGTTTTGTCTTTTTATTGTCGATGCTTCTCCTTTTTTTCCTATTACGATATATTATTCTTATAAATACTCTTTGGTGGCAGAAGCTTGCAACTAGTTGTCGCGGAATGCCAGCGAACTTCTTAGAAACAATATCAGCTGTAACTGCAATGATACGTTTTCGAAATCTGAACGTATCTCCATGAAACTTCTGATACATTTCCTCCATTTCTGCCACTTTTTTGAGCCAAATCAGTGAAGGTTGTATGAGTCCACCGAAAGGTAAACTTCTAACCCAAGACGGTGCACTCTGGTAATGGAAGTCATCTTTCTGGATCTTATGCGTGTGCTTGCCTATATAGATCGATAAATTATTTCTGTTCCTTCTTTGCGAGGAAGCCAGCGATGTATTCTAGGCCATCTTTCTCTCAACAGAATTCTTGAGAAGGCATACCACGCTCCATTACGTCATTCAAGGAAGTTGAGAGGATATCTGCACTTTCCTTTTCTTCATCCGGAAGATATTCACTTATTTTAGGCTTCTTTATTCCCGCCTCTTTCACGACACTTGCTAACAAGAATTCATTTTTTTCTTCGTTCACATTCAAGGTATTGGTATCGTTGTGTACAATACCGGGGTTTTTCCCTAGCAGTATCATCCGCAACCTATAGAGTGCATTTAAAGGTGAAGGGTGGTCATGGAGTCCTCCTCTTGTACTTATCTGAGAAAAGAGATTCTCTAAGCAATCTTGATTTAATCTATGTGTTAAAATAAAGTCAATCGAGTATTTCTCTTTCATTCTCATGTGCAGACCACGCAGTTAATTTGAAGAAATTATGACGCCTTTCTGAAATAACTGCAATGATCTCTCGGATGTGCATCTCATCCCAAATATTGTGGCTATCATAGTTACTAAAATTTCTTGTTGGGCTTCCAAATTCTTGCCATAGGGTGGAGCTAATGAAGACAGTGTGTAAGAATTCATTAACTGTAACAAACTATCCACTTGACGAATGAAACTTGCAACATCTCTGGCTTGTTGTGGGTTACTTCCTGGCAAATACCGAGCCAATGCTATTGCTACAGAGTAAGAAAAAAACCTAGCAGCTAACGACACATTCTGTCTCCGAGTTCTTTCACAGTTTATATGTAGTGGTGTAATTTTATGGCATGAGTCAATTTCTGAAGATGTGCTTTCTATTAATTTAACTACCGGTTGTTTCTTGATAACGGTACCATCTTGAAGGCAGAATCCAGTGTCAATGAACCCGTTACGAATTAATTTAAGCAGGTGAGGTGCGTCTGCGAAAACGTAGATTTATTTTTTGTCATCGGATACACGTAGTGTGTAGTTTCAATGGTAATACCGAGTTCTTTCCACAGTGTCATATCCCCCCCCCCCCGCCACAGTCTGAAAAACAAGTAGGAGTCCACGCAGCACGACCTGCTTTTGATGAGACGGTGGCGCAGCAGCAAGGGGCCCGCAAGAGGGGTTATAATCTCAAACAACAACTTCGTTGGCGGCAAGGCCTGCGGAATTGCATTTCGGACCTTCGGCCCGATTGCGACGAAATGTAGGAAAATTATAAAATGTTATTCTAGGCAATGCTGACACCATCACATGGTTATGAAAGCCGGACGTCCTCGGAAGTGGAAAATATCTTACTGCTGTAAATACATGACTCAACTTATTGAAAAGGTTAAAACGAGTTATTATAGATAATTTTCCGTAGAATTCAATTAGACCATCATTTGAATTTTTACCAGTTATTATATACATTTGGGCCCCATTTTTTTTTTCAAAAACCAAAAAAATTTAATAACATCAAAACGGTGAGAGATATCAAAATATGATAAGGGGTAGAAAAGTTGCAAATCACTGAGATCTTACACCTGTAGATTTGACTTTTTTCGATAGGATCGACGCTTTCCGAGATATAACGTTTCGAAAAAAAGAATGAAATTCACGGCCCCAAAATAGAAAATGGTGAGAGATATCAAAAAATCATAAGATTTAAAAAAGTTGCTAATCCCTAAGGTCCTATATCTGTAGATTTTACTTTGTTCGATGCGGCCAACCATTTCCCAA
>CAMPQE020000088.1:0-66552 GCA_946902985.2 Meconema thalassinum | reverse complement strand
AGGCCCGTGTTCGCTTTGCAGGTGTGGCCGCCTGGGCGAAGTGCTGATCACACCTCCCCAGTTGTATCCCTCCCGAACAGATGTTCCAAATTCCAGGACACTGCCCATAGGGCGGTAGTGGTGAGTTCCCTCACTGAGTCCGTGGGAACCACCAACCTAGAGGGTAAATTGATTAAATAAAAAAAATAAAAAATAAAAATAAAATAAAAAATAATAATAATAATTATTATTATTATAATGATAATGTTGTCTGTACAAATAACAACGAAAAGAGCGTAATCAATGCTGGGTTTTACGTAACGCTACAAGAGATGGTAGAGGTTGTAACATTGTACCGCCAGCATCGACCGTCAGAGAAGAAACGGTACAGGCTGTAACGTTAAGGTTGGATGTAGCCGCAGTTTCGGTACAGGGCTTGGTAACGTTACTGACATGTATACCGCCTGTTTGATTGGCTCAGCAGAGCGAGCTCTAAGGCATCAAAGATGGTGGAAGGTTGTCAATTGAGGGTAATATCCGCTGCTGATGGGCATTATTAATGCAAATCTGTCATTAAGATGCGTAACTGTAAGTTGAAAACATGCCAGGCACTGACGAATGCATTCCTGCCGGTCTTAATGATTGAACTGAAATCATTTGACCTTCAGCAATTGGGATTAAGTTACGTAGGCTACCTGTGAGTTTAGCGATATACTGGAAAAGTGTACGAGGAGTAAGGCTGTAGCTTCGTAACGGATGGGTCCCGTGTTCAAGACGCCCTAGTGACCAAAATTTTATTTCTTTTTAAATGATTTTATTGTATCCATCCTACTTTGTGCTGTCTAATCTCTAAGTCGAAAACCATTAATATTCATCCTATTCGTGTAAAATATTAAAATTTGATAGCACAATGATATTCTCACTCCACAATAAATAATATTATAATTCTATTTTGGGTCGTTTCCGTTGTGTAGTGGGCAGCGTGCTTAGCTGCCAACCCGGAGGCCTGAAGTCCGATTCCTGGGTCTGCCTCGAAATTTTAAAAGCAGCATGATAGGAACGGGGTCTACTCAGACTCGGGTGGTCCGAATGAGTAGATAGTATTTGATTCCCACCTCAGCAATCCTCGAAGAGGTTTTCCGTGGTTTCCCACTTCGTCTTCAAACTAATGCCGGGATGGTATCTACCGTCAGGCCACGGGCGCCTCCTTCCCTATTCCATATATATCCGTGCCATTCTTCACATCCCGTCCCGACCCTCATGAGACCCTCTATTCGCTTTGTAGGTGAGGCCGCCAGGGCGAGGCGCTAGTCCAGATTCTCCCCCAGTTGTATCTCCCAACTGGATATCAAGGTCCAGGACACTGCCCGTAGAGGCGATAAGGTTGTATCCCCCATGAGTCCGTGGGAGAAGCTTAACAGGAGGGTAATCTGACTAAGAAAAAGAAGAGATAAAACGAGACAAATAATTTTTTACCACTCTTATTGTAATTCATCACTCAAGTGTGTCAGATTTTTAGTTCGATACAATCTGTTTATTATATTGCAGACTGTTACGTAACACAAAATGTCCACAATAGTTGAAAGAAAGAAAATTATGCACAACAAGAATTCAATAGAGTTGTGTAAGCTCAGTTTGGAAGTGGACGTGTGTCTTTTACGATTTGTGAAAACCGGAAATATTTCAGAAATAAAATTACACAAAGTCACCTTGGGTGAACTGAGTGTGCAATGTTACTCCTCTATGAAAGGACCTGGGTTTGATCCCTATTTCTTCCAACAAAGATTTTCAAGCCTCAGTGCTAGAAAGTGTACACTAAGCTTAGTCAGTTAGTTAGATAGTTAGTTAGTTCTTTATTGAGGTTCAAAGAGGAGAAACTACGAGGTCATCGGCCCCAAGCACTACACTAAGCCTCGTGAGGATATTTTGGAAGAGATAGGTTAGATTCCTATCTAGCTATCCTGGAGGTCGAATGGCGTGGTTTCCTGCTTCAAAGCCAGGCAAATGCCCGGATGGTAGCTAAGTGAAGGCCACGGTCATTTCCTTCCCAAACCTAGCCAAAATTACAAATACGCACATTACCACAGCCAACACAATGTCACTGGTTAACACACTGATTCCACACACACCTGAGATAATAATAATAATAATAATAATAATAATAATAAAAATAATAATAATAATGATAATGTTGTCGGTACGAATAACAACGAAATGAGCGTTATCAATGCTGGATTTTACGTAACGCTACAAGAGTTGGTAGAGGTTGTAACTTTGTACCGCCAGCATTGACTCTCAGAGAAGATACGGTACAGGCTGTAACGTTAAGGTTGGATGTAGCCGCAGTTTCGGTACAGGCTTGAGGAACGTTTCTCGCAGGGACCCGTAACTTAACGTAACGGGTAACGTAACGAAACTCGAGGTGTAACAGTATCATTCGGTTACATGATTTCGTTCGGTACTGCAGTAACGTTATAGACTGTTCGTTACATGAGCACGGTACAAATTGGAACTCTATTCCCATACGGTACATGGTGGAGTAACGTTACTCATTTCGTTCCATGCACCATTCGGTACAGTTATAACGTTACTGCCTCTTCGGTACATGGGCACGGTACAGATTGGAACCCTACTGCCATGCGGTATACGGCGGAGTAACGTTACTCATTTCGTTCCGCGCACCATTCGGTACACTTGTAACATTACGACCTCCGTCTTGCATCGATTCGTTACTGAATGGAACTCTAGTTTTGTACCGGAGTAACGATCCTTTCTGTTACACGCAAGTGTACGTACATGAACGCTGTTGTTATTTCGAGATATTATTGAAGTTTGGATGGAAGCCTTGTGTAGGCAAATTGATGGGAACGTTACAACCAGGGCTAGATAACTTAACCGTAACCGTAACGTAATTAGGCAATGTACCGGAAAACTCCATGATTGCATTTAGGTAAATGTGTTACAGAACGAAACACATCGTTTCGACAAGATTACCGTATTTATCATATACTATCGCAATAACGTTAGCGGCTTGGGTGGCGTAGTTGGTTGCATGCTGAACTGCTGTGCCCAAGATAGCGGGTTCAAACCCGGCCGAAGTCGTCGGAGTTTTAAGAGCGTTAAAAATCCTTCAGTATGCCTTCCTTCGGAGGGGATGTAAATGATGATGATGATGATGATTGTTGTTTTAAGGGGCCTAACATCTAGGTTATCGGCCTCTAATGATCTGGGTGATAGCGAAAATGTCAATGAAGTGGAAATCAGAACGAAAATTAAGAGAGAAGGAAAAGACGTGCAAAAAGGAACTCAGATTGAAACTACTCACAAAATGGAGAGCGATAACTCTTACAAAAGGGAATTTAGAACGAAAATACTCACAAAAGGAATAGATTGAAAAATACACACAAAATGCAGGTTAAGTTCAAAATACGCACAAAATGCAATGCACAGTCGAAATAACAACAAAATGCAAGTGAAATTCAAAATACTTAGAAATGAAAATGAGATTGAAAATACGTACAAAATGCAATTGAAGTTCAAAATACTAACAAAATGTAATTGAAATTGAAATTAAAACAATGCAATTCGGCTTGAAAAATGCACATTTCAGATTCCAAATAATCACGTAGTGCAATTGATATTCATTTTTTTTATTTTTTATTTTTTCATTTAATCAATTTACCCTCTAGCTTGGTGGTTCCCACGGACTCAGCGAGGGAACTCACCACTACCGCTTCTATGGGCAGTGTCCTGGAGCTTGGAACATCTGGTCGGAATGGACACAACTGGGGAGGTGTGATCAGCACTTCGCCCAGGCGGCCTCACCTGCAAAGCGAACACGGGCCTCATGAGGGATGGGAAGGGATGGAAGATTGGGATGGATAGGCTAGGAATAGGGAAGGAGGCGGCCGTGGCCTTACAGTAGGTACCATCCCGGCATTTGCCCAAAGATGAAGTGGGAAACCACGGAAAACCACTTCGAGGATGGCTGAGGTGGGAATCGAACCCCCTCTACTCATTTGGGCCGCCCGAGGATGAGTAGACCCCGTTCCAGTCCCCATACCACTTTTCAAATTTCGTGGCAGAGCCGGTTATCGAACCCAGGACCTCCGGGGCGATAGCTAACCATGCTGACCGCTACGCTCAGTGTAAGCTCAGTTCGGAAGTGGACGTGTGTCTTTCATGATTTGAGGAATTCGGAAATATTTCAGAAATAACGTTACCCAAAGCCACCATCTAATAGATGAGTATGCAATGTGACTCCTCTTTTAAAGGACCGGGGTTCGATCTCCATCTCTTCCTGCAAGGATATTTCTAGCCACAGCGCTAGAAACTGTACAACAAGCCTAGTCAGTTAGTTAATTAGTTAGTTAGTAGGTTATTGGGATTGAAAGGGGAGGAACTACGAGGTCAACGGCGCTAAACACTACACTAAGCCACGTGAGGATAGTTTGGAAGAGATAGGCTAGATTCCTACCTAGCTATGCTGGAGGTGGAATGGCGTGGGTGCTGCTTCAAAGCCAGGCAAATGCCCGGATGGTACCTAAGTGAAGGCCTCGATCATTTCCTTCCCAAACCTAGCCACAATTACAAATACGCACATTACCACAGCCAACACAATGCCACTGGTTAACACACTGATTCCACACACACCTAAGATAATAATAACATTAATAATAACAATAATAATAATAATAATGTTGTCGGTACGTATAACAACAAAATGAGCGTTATCAATTATGGATTTTGCGTAACGCTACAAGAGTTGGTAGAGGTTGTAACTTTGTACCGCAAGCATTGACCCTCAGAGAAGAAACGGTACAGGCTGTAACGTTAAGGTTGGATGTAGCCGCAGTTTCGGTACAGGGCTTGGTCACGTTACTGACATGTATACCGGCTCTTTCGATTGGCTTAGCAAGGCTAGGTGCAAGGAATCAAACATGGTGGACTGTTGTCAATTGAGGGTGGTATCTGCTGTTGATGGGCATTATTAGAATGCAAATCAGTCATTAAGATACGTAACTTTAAGTTGAAAACATGCCAGGCACTGATGAATGCATTCCTGGTGGTCTTGAAGATTGAACTGAAATCATTCGACCTTCAACCATTGCATTCGGATTCAGTTACGTAAGCTACCTGTGAGCTAGAAGTTATACTGGAAAAGTGTCTGAGGGGTAAGGCTATAGCTTCGTAACGGATAGGTCCTGGGTTCGAGACACCCTAGTGACCAAGATTTTATTTCTTTTAACATTATTTTATTGTATCCATCCGACTTTGTGCTGTCTATTCTCTGGGCCGGAAACCATTAATATTTATCTTATTCGTGTAAAATAATACAATTTGATAGCACTATGATATTTTCACTCCACAATAAATAATTCTCCTTTACTTCTTTTCTTTTCTTAGTCGTTTACCCTCCAGGTTGGTGGAACCAACGGACTCAGCGAGGGAACTCACCACTACCGCCTCTACGGGCAGTGTCCTAGAGCTGGGAACATCTAATCAGAGTGGATACAACTGGTGAGATGTGATTGGCACCTCGCCCAGGCGGCCGCACCTGCAAAGCGAACAGGGGCCTCATGAGGGAAGGTAAGGGATGGTCAGGATGGATAGGCAAGGAAGAGGGAAGGAGGCGGCCGTGGCCTTGAAGAAGGTACCATTTAGGCATTTGCCCGAAGACGAAGTGGTAAACAACGGAAAACCACTTCAAGGATGGCTGAGGTGGGAATCGAACCCCCTCTACTCATTTGGAACACCCGAGGCTGAGTAGACCCCGTTCCAGTCCTCATACCACAATTCATATTACGTGGCAGAGCCGAGAATCGAACCCAGGACCTCCAGGGCGGCAGCTAACCATGCTGACCGCTACGCGATGGAGGCGACTTCACAATAAATAATAATAATTATAATTTTATGTTGGGTCATCTCCGTTGTGTAGTGGGCAGCATGCTTAGCTGCCACCCCAGAGGCCCAAGGTCCGATTCCTGGGTCTGCTACGTAATTTGAAAAGCGGTATGATTGGAACGGGGTCTACTCAGCCTCGGGTGGTCCAAATGATTCGAGGTTGTTTGATTCCCACCTCAGCCATCCCGAAGTGGTTTTCCGCGGTTTCCCACTTCGTCTTCGGGCTAATGTCGGGATGGTATCTAACGTCAGGCCACAGCCGCCTCCTTCTCCGTTCCATGTTTAACCCTCCCATTCTTCCCATCCTGTCCCGTCCCTCATGTGGCCCACTATTCGCTTTGCAGGTGAGGCCACCTGGGCGAGGCGCTAGTCCAGCCTCCCTCCCCAGTTGTATACCATAACTGCATGTCAAGATCCAGGACAATGCCCGTAGAGGCAGTAAAGGCGGGATCATTCACTGAGTCCGTGGGAAAAGCCTACCTGGAGGGTAGAAAAAGAAAAGGAATAAACGAAACAAATAATTTTATATTACACCTATTGTAATTCATCACTCAAATGTGTCAGATTTTTAATACGATACAATTTGGATATTATATTGAAGACTGTTACGTAAATCAAAATGTCCAAGATAGTTGAGAGAAAGAAAATAATGCACAACAAGGAATCAAATCACTTGTGTAAGCTCAGTTTGGAAGTGGACGCGTGTCTTTCACGATTTTTGTAATCCGAAAATATTTCAGAAATAAAATTACACAAATCCACCTTCCATAAGATGAGTGTACAATGTGACTCCTCTTTTAAATGATCGGGGTTCCATCCCCATCTCTTCCTGCAAAGATAATTCTAGCCTCAGCGCTAGAAACTGTACACTAATCCTAGTTAGTTAGTTAATTAGTTAGTTAGTTAGTTATTGGGGTTGAAAGGGGAGGAACTACGAGGTCATCGGCGCTAACCACTAGACTAAGCCACGTGAGGATAGTTTGGAAGAGATAGGTTAGATTCCTACCTAGCTATGCTGGAGGTGGAATGGCGTGATTTCCTACTTCAAAGCCAGGCAAATGCCCGAATGGTACCTAAGTGAAGGCCACGATCATTTCCTTCCCAAACCTAGCCACAATTACAAATACGCAAATTACCACAGCCAACACAATGCCACTGGTTAACACACTGATTCCACACACACCTAAGATAATAATAACATTAATAATAACAATAATAATAATAATAATGTTGTCGGTACGTATAACAACAAAATGAGCGTTATCAATTATGGATTTTGCGTAACGCTACAAGAGTTGGTAGAGGTTGTAACTTTGTACCGCCAGCATTGACCCTCAGAGAAGAAACGGTACAGGCTGTAACGTTAAGGTTGGATGTAGCCGCAGTTTCGGTACAGGGCTTGGTAACGTTACTGACATGTATACCGGCTCTTTCGATTGGCTTAGCAAGGCTAGGTACAAGGAATCAAACATGGTGGACTGTTGTCAATTGAGGGTGGTATCTGCTGTTGATGGGCATTATTAGAATGCAAATCAGTCATTAAGATACGTAACTTTAAGTTGAAAACATGCCAGGCACTGATGAATGCATTCCTGGTGGTCTTGAAGATTGAACTGAAATCATTCGACCTTCAACCATTGCATTCGGATTCAGTTACGTAAGCTACCTGTGAGCTAAAAGTTATACTGGAAAAGTGCCTGAGGGGTAAGGCTATAGCTTCGTAACGGATAGGTCCTGGGTTCGAGACACCCTAGTGACCAAGATTTTATTTCTTTTAACATTATTTTATTGTATCCATCCGACTTTGTGCTGTCTATTCTCTGGGTCGGAAACCATTAATATTTATCTTATTCGTGTAAAATAATACAATTTGATAGCACTATGATATTTTCACTCCACAATAAATAATTCTCCTTTACTTCTTTTCTTTTCTTAGTCGTTTACCCTCCAGGTTGGTGGAACCAACGGACTCAGCGAGGGAACTCACCACTACCGCCTCTACGGGCAGTGTCCTAGAGCTGGGAACATCTAATCGGAGTGGATACAACTGGTGAGATGTGATTGGCACCTCGCCCAGGCGGCCGCACCTGCAAAGCGAACAGGGGCCTCATGAGGGAAGGTAAGGGATGGTCAGGATGGATAGGCAAGGAAGAGGGAAGGAGGCGGCCGTGGCCTTGAAGAAGGTACCATTTAGGCATTTGCCCGAAGACGAAGTGGTAAACAACGGAAAACCACTTCAAGGATGGCTGAGGTGGGAATCGAACCCCCTCTACTCATTTGGAACACCCGAGGCTGAGTAGACCCCGTTCCAGTCCTCATACCACAATTCATATTTCGTGGCAGAGCCGAGAATCGAACCCAGGACCTCCAGGGCGGCAGCTAACCATGCTGACCGCTACGCGATGGAGGCGACTTCACAATAAATAATAATAATTATAATTTTATGTTGGGTCATCTCCGTTGTGTAGTGGGCAGCATGCTTAGCTGCCACCCCAGAGGCCCAAGGTCCGATTCCTGGGTCTGCTACGTAATTTGAAAAGCGGTATGATTGGAACGGGGTCTACTCAGCCTCGGGTGGTCCAAATGATTCGAGGTTGTTTGATTCCCACCTCAGCCATCCCGAAGTGGTTTTCCGCGGTTTCCCACTTCGTCTTCGGGCTAATGTCGGGATGGTATCTAACGTCAGGCCACAGCCGCCTCCTTCTCCGTTCCATGTTTAACCCTCCCATTCTTCCCATCCTGTCCCGTCCCTCATGTGGCCCACTATTCGCTTTGCAGGTGAGGCCACCTGGGCGAGGCGCTAGTCCAGCCTCCCTCCCCAGTTGTATACCATAACTGCATGTCAAGATCCAGGACAATGCCCGTAGAGGCAGTAAAGGCGGGATCATTCACTGAGTCCGTGGGAAAAGCCTACCTGGAGGGTAGAAAAAGAAAAGGAATAAACGAAACAAATAATTTTATATTACACCTATTGTAATTCATCACTCAAATGTGTCAGATTTTTAATACGATACAATTTGGATATTATATTGAAGACTGTTACGTAAATCAAAATGTCCAAGATAGTTGAGAGAAAGAAAATAATGCACAACAAGGAATCAAATCACTTGTGTAAGCTCAGTTTGGAAGTGGACGCGTGTCTTTCACGATTTTTGTAATCCGGAAATATTTCAGAAATAAAATTACACAAATCCACCTTCCATAAGATGAGTGTACAATGTGACTCCTCTTTTAAATGATCGGGGTTCCATCCCAATCTCTTCCTGCAAAGATAATTCTAGCCTCAGCGCTAGAAACTGTACACTAATCCTAGTTAGTTAGTTAATTAGTTAGTTAGTTAGTTATTGGGGTTGAAAGGGGAGGAACTACGAGGTCATCGGCGCTAACCACTAGACTAAGCCACGTGAGGATAGTTTGGAAGAGATAGGTTAGATTCCTACCTAGCTATGCTGGAGGTGGAATGGCGTGATTTCCTACTTCAAAGCCAGGCAAATGCCCGAATGGTACCTAAGTGAAGGCCACGATCATTTCCTTCCCAAACCTAGCCACAATTACAAATACGCAAATTACCACAGCCAACACAATGCCACTGGTTAACACACTGATTCCACACACACCTAAGATAATAATAACATTAATAATAACAATAATAATAATAATAATGTTGTCGGTACGTATAACAACAAAATGAGCGTTATCAATTATGGATTTTGCGTAACGCTACAAGAGTTGGTAGAGGTTGTAACTTTGTACCGCCAGCATTGACCCTCAGAGAAGAAACGGTACAGGCTGTAACGTTAAGGTTGGATGTAGCCGCAGTTTCGGTACAGGGCTTGGTAACGTTACTGACATGTATACCGGCTCTTTCGATTGGCTTAGCAAGGCTAGGTGCAAGGAATCAAACATGGTGGACTGTTGTCAATTGAGGGTGGTATCTGCTGTTGATGGGCATTATTAGAATGCAAATCAGTCATTAAGATACGTAACTTTAAGTTGAAAACATGCCAGGCACTGATGAATGCATTCCTGGTGGTCTTGAAGATTGAACTGAAATCATTCGACCTTCAACCATTGCATTCGGATTCAGTTACGTAAGCTACCTGTGAGCTAAAAGTTATACTGGAAAAGTGCCTGAGGGGTAAGGCTATAGCTTCGTAACGGATAGGTCCTGGGTTCGAGACACCCTAGTGACCAAGATTTTATTTCTTTTAACATTATTTTATTGTATCCATCCGACTTTGTGCTGTCTATTCTCTGGGTCGGAAACCATTAATATTTATCTTATTCGTGTAAAATAATACAATTTGATAGCACTATGATATTTTCACTCCACAATAAATAATTCTCCTTTACTTCTTTTCTTTTCTTAGTCGTTTACCCTCCAGGTTGGTGGAACCAACGGACTCAGCGAGGGAACTCACCACTACCGCCTCTACGGGCAGTGTCCTAGAGCTGGGAACATCTAATCGGAGTGGATACAACTGGTGAGATGTGATTGGCACCTCGCCCAGGCGGCCGCACCTGCAAAGCGAACAGGGGCCTCATGAGGGAAGGTAAGGGATGGTCAGGATGGATAGGCAAGGAAGAGGGAAGGAGGCGGCCGTGGCCTTGAAGAAGGTACCATTTAGGCATTTGCCCGAAGACGAAGTGGTAAACAACGGAAAACCACTTCAAGGATGGCTGAGGTGGGAATCGAACCCCCTCTACTCATTTGGAACACCCGAGGCTGAGTAGACCCCGTTCCAGTCCTCATACCACAATTCATATTTCGTGGCAGAGCCGAGAATCGAACCCAGGACCTCCAGGGCGGCAGCTAACCATGCTGACCGCTACGCGATGGAGGCGACTTCACAATAAATAATAATAATTATAATTTTATGTTGGGTCATCTCCGTTGTGTAGTGGGCAGCATGCTTAGCTGCCACCCCAGAGGCCCAAGGTCCGATTCCTGGGTCTGCTACGTAATTTGAAAAGCGGTATGATTGGAACGGGGTCTACTCAGCCTCGGGTGGTCCAAATGATTCGAGGTTGTTTGATTCCCACCTCAGCCATCCCGAAGTGGTTTTCCGCGGTTTCCCACTTCGTCTTTGGGCTAATGTCGGGATGGTATCTAACGTCAGGCCACAGCCGCCTCCTTCTCCGTTCCATGTTTAACCCTCCCATTCTTCCCATCCTGTCCCGTCCCTCATGTGGCCCACTATTCGCTTTGCAGGTGAGGCCACCTGGGCGAGGCGCTAGTCCAGCCTCCCTCCCCAGTTGCATCCCATAACTGCATGTCAAGATCCAGGACAATGCCCGTAGAGGCAGTAAAGGCGGGATCATTCACTGAGTCCGTGGGAAAAGCCTACCTGGAGGGTAGAAAAAGAAAAGGAATAAACGAAACAAATAATTTTATATTACACCTATTGTAATTCATCACTCAAATGTGTCATATTTTTAATACGATACAATTTGGATATTATATTGAAGACTGTTACGTAAATCAAAATGTCCAAGATAGTTGAGAGAAAGAAAATAATGCACAACAAGGAATCAAATCACTTGTGTAAGCTCAGTTTGGAAGTGGACGCGTGTCTTTCACGATTTTTGTAATCCGGAAATATTTCAGAAATAAAATTACACAAATCCACCTTCCATAAGATGAGTGTACAATTTGACTCCTCTTTTAAATGATCGGGGTTCCATCCCCATCTCTTCCTGCAAAGATAATTCTAGCCTCAGCGCTAGAAACTGTACACTAATCCTAGTTAGTTAGTTAATTAGTTAGTTAGTTAGTTATTGGGGTTGAAAGGGGAGGAACTACGAGGTCATCGGCGCTAACCACTAGACTAAGCCACGTGAGGATAGTTTGGAAGAGATAGGTTAGATACCTAACTAGCTATGCTGGAGGTGGAATGGCGTGATTTCCTACTTCAAAGCCAGGCAAATGCCCGAATGGTACCTAAGTGAAGGCCACGATCATTTCCTTCCCCAAACCTAGCCACAATTACAAATACGCAAATTACCACAGCCAACACAATGCCACTGGTTAACACACTGATTCCACACACACCTAAGATAATAATAACATTAATAATAACAATAATAATAATAATAATGTTGTCGGTACGTTTAACAACAAAATGAGCTTTATCAATTATGGATTTTGCGTAACGCTACAAGAGTTGGTAGAGGTTGTAACTTTGTACCGCCAGCATTGACCCTCAGAGAAGAAACGGTACAGGCTGTAACGTTAAGGTTGGATGTAGCCGCAGTTTCGGTACAGGGCTTGGTAACGTTACTGACATGTATACCGGCTCTTTCGATTGGCTTAGCAAGGCTAGGTGCAAGGAATCAAACATGGTGGACTGTTGTCAATTGAGGGTGGTATCTGCTGTTGATGGGCATTATTAGAATGCAAATCAGTCATTAAGATACGTAACTTTAAGTTGAAAACATGCCAGGCACTGATGAATGCATTCCTGGTGGTCTTGCAGATTGAACTGAAATCATTCGACCTTCAACCATTGCATTCGGATTCAGTTACGTAAGCTACCTGTGAGCTAGGAGTTATACTGGAAAAGTGTCTGAGGAGTAAGGCTATAGCTTCGTAACGGATAGGTCCTGGGTTCGAGACACCCTAGTGACCAATATTTTATTTCTTTTAAAATTATTTTATTGTATCCATCCGACTTTGTGCTGTCTATTCTCTGGGTCGGAAACCATTAATATTTATCTTATTCGTGTAAAATAATACAATTTGATAGCACTATGATATTTTCACTCCACAATAAATAATTCTCCTTTACTTCTTTTCTTTTCTTAGTCGTTTACCCTCCAGGTTGGTGGAACCAACGGACTCAGCGAGGGAACTCACCACTACCGCCTCTACGGGCAGTGTCCTAGAGCTGGGAACATCTAATCGGAGTGGATACAACTGGTGAGATGTGATTGGCACCTCGCCCAGGCGGCCGCACCTGCAAAGCGAACAGGGGCCTCATGAGGGAAGGTAAGGGATGGTCAGGATGGATAGGCAAGGAAGAGGGAAGGAGGCGGCCGTGGCCTTGAAGAAGGTACCATTTAGGCATTTGCCCGAAGACGAAGTGGTAAACAACGGAAAACCACTTCAAGGATGGCTGAGGTGGGAATCGAACCCCCTCTACTCATTTGGAACACCCGAGGCTGAGTAGACCCCGTTCCAGTCCTCATACCACAATTCATATTTCGTGGCAGAGCCGAGAATCGAACCCAGGACCTCCAGGGCGGCAGCTAACCATGCTGACCGCTACGCGATGGAGGCGACTTCACAATAAATAATAATAATTATAATTTTATGTTGGGTCATCTCCGTTGTGTAGTGGGCAGCATGCTTAGCTGCCACCCCAGAGGCCCAAGGTCCGATTCCTGGGTCTGCTACGTAATTTGAAAAGCGGTATGATTGGAACGGGGTCTACTCAGCCTCGGGTGGTCCAAATGATTCGAGGTTGTTTGATTCCCACCTCAGCCATCCCGAAGTGGTTTTCCGCGGTTTCCCACTTCGTCTTCGGGCTAATGTCGGGATGGTATCTAACGTCAGGCCACAGCCGCCTCCTTCTCCGTTCCATGTTTAACCCTCCCATTCTTCCCATCCTGTCCCGTCCCTCATGTGGCCCACTATTCGCTTTGCAGGTGAGGCCACCTGGGCGAGGCGCTAGTCCAGCCTCCCTCCCCAGTTGTATACCATAACTGCATGTCAAGATCCAGGACAATGCCCGTAGAGGCAGTAAAGGCGGGATCATTCACTGAGTCCGTGGGAAAAGCCTACCTGGAGGGTAGAAAAAGAAAAGGAATAAACGAAACAAATAATTTTATATTACACCTATTGTAATTCATCACTCAAATGTGTCAGATTTTTAATACGATACAATTTGGATATTATATTGAAGACTGTTACGTAAATCAAAATGTCCAAGATAGTTGAGAGAAAGAAAATAATGCACAACAAGGAATCAAATCACTTGTGTAAGCTCAGTTTGGAAGTGGACGCGTGTCTTTCACGATTTTTGTAATCCGGAAATATTTCAGAAATAAAATTACACAAATCCACCTTCCATAAGATGAGTGTACAATGTGACTCCTCTTTTAAATGATCGGGGTTCCATCCCAATCTCTTCCTGCAAAGATAATTCTAGCCTCAGCGCTAGAAACTGTACACTAATCCTAGTTAGTTAGTTAATTAGTTAGTTAGTTAGTTATTGGGGTTGAAAGGGGAGGAACTACGAGGTCATCGGCGCTAACCACTAGACTAAGCCACGTGAGGATAGTTTGGAAGAGATAGGTTAGATTCCTACCTAGCTATGCTGGAGGTGGAATGGCGTGATTTCCTACTTCAAAGCCAGGCAAATGCCCGAATGGTACCTAAGTGAAGGCCACGATCATTTCCTTCCCAAACCTAGCCACAATTACAAATACGCAAATTACCACAGCCAACACAATGCCACTGGTTAACACACTGATTCCACACACACCTAAGATAATAATAACATTAATAATAACAATAATAATAATAATAATGTTGTCGGTACGTATAACAACAAAATGAGCGTTATCAATTATGGATTTTGCGTAACGCTACAAGAGTTGGTAGAGG
The DNA here is from genome assembly GCA_946902985.2 of Meconema thalassinum. NCBI lineage: Eukaryota > Metazoa > Arthropoda > Insecta > Orthoptera > Tettigoniidae > Meconema > Meconema thalassinum. The sequence continues at coordinate 52,061 of CAMPQE020000088.1, read as the reverse complement.
TTGTAACTTTGTACCGCCAGCATTGACCCTCAGAGAAGAAACGGTACAGGCTGTAACGTTAAGGTTGGATGTAGCCGCAGTTTCGGTACAGGGCTTGGTAACGTTACTGACATGTATACCGGCTCTTTCGATTGGCTTAGCAAGGCTAGGTGCAAGGAATCAAACATGGTGGACTGTTGTCAATTGAGGGTGGTATCTGCTGTTGATGGGCATTATTAGAATGCAAATCAGTCATTAAGATACGTAACTTTAAGTTGAAAACATGCCAGGCACTGATGAATGCATTCCTGGTGGTCTTGAAGATTGAACTGAAATCATTCGACCTTCAACCATTGCATTCGGATTCAGTTACGTAAGCTACCTGTGAGCTAAAAGTTATACTGGAAAAGTGCCTGAGGGGTAAGGCTATAGCTTCGTAACGGATAGGTCCTGGGTTCGAGACACCCTAGTGACCAAGATTTTATTTCTTTTAACATTATTTTATTGTATCCATCCGACTTTGTGCTGTCTATTCTCTGGGTCGGAAACCATTAATATTTATCTTATTCGTGTAAAATAATACAATTTGATAGCACTATGATATTTTCACTCCACAATAAATAATTCTCCTTTACTTCTTTTCTTTTCTTAGTCGTTTACCCTCCAGGTTGGTGGAACCAACGGACTCAGCGAGGGAACTCACCACTACCGCCTCTACGGGCAGTGTCCTAGAGCTGGGAACATCTAATCGGAGTGGATACAACTGGTGAGATGTGATTGGCACCTCGCCCAGGCGGCCGCACCTGCAAAGCGAACAGGGGCCTCATGAGGGAAGGTAAGGGATGGTCAGGATGGATAGGCAAGGAAGAGGGAAGGAGGCGGCCGTGGCCTTGAAGAAGGTACCATTTAGGCATTTGCCCGAAGACGAAGTGGTAAACAACGGAAAACCACTTCAAGGATGGCTGAGGTGGGAATCGAACCCCCTCTACTCATTTGGAACACCCGAGGCTGAGTAGACCCCGTTCCAGTCCTCATACCACAATTCATATTTCGTGGCAGAGCCGAGAATCGAACCCAGGACCTCCAGGGCGGCAGCTAACCATGCTGACCGCTACGCGATGGAGGCGACTTCACAATAAATAATAATAATTATAATTTTATGTTGGGTCATCTCCGTTGTGTAGTGGGCAGCATGCTTAGCTGCCACCCCAGAGGCCCAAGGTCCGATTCCTGGGTCTGCTACGTAATTTGAAAAGCGGTATGATTGGAACGGGGTCTACTCAGCCTCGGGTGGTCCAAATGATTCGAGGTTGTTTGATTCCCACCTCAGCCATCCCGAAGTGGTTTTCCGCGGTTTCCCACTTCGTCTTTGGGCTAATGTCGGGATGGTATCTAACGTCAGGCCACAGCCGCCTCCTTCTCCGTTCCATGTTTAACCCTCCCATTCTTCCCATCCTGTCCCGTCCCTCATGTGGCCCACTATTCGCTTTGCAGGTGAGGCCACCTGGGCGAGGCGCTAGTCCAGCCTCCCTCCCCAGTTGCATCCCATAACTGCATGTCAAGATCCAGGACAATGCCCGTAGAGGCAGTAAAGGCGGGATCATTCACTGAGTCCGTGGGAAAAGCCTACCTGGAGGGTAGAAAAAGAAAAGGAATAAACGAAACAAATAATTTTATATTACACCTATTGTAATTCATCACTCAAATGTGTCATATTTTTAATACGATACAATTTGGATATTATATTGAAGACTGTTACGTAAATCAAAATGTCCAAGATAGTTGAGAGAAAGAAAATAATGCACAACAAGGAATCAAATCACTTGTGTAAGCTCAGTTTGGAAGTGGACGCGTGTCTTTCACGATTTTTGTAATCCGGAAATATTTCAGAAATAAAATTACACAAATCCACCTTCCATAAGATGAGTGTACAATTTGACTCCTCTTTTAAATGATCGGGGTTCCATCCCCATCTCTTCCTGCAAAGATAATTCTAGCCTCAGCGCTAGAAACTGTACACTAATCCTAGTTAGTTAGTTAATTAGTTAGTTAGTTAGTTATTGGGGTTGAAAGGGGAGGAACTACGAGGTCATCGGCGCTAACCACTAGACTAAGCCACGTGAGGATAGTTTGGAAGAGATAGGTTAGATACCTAACTAGCTATGCTGGAGGTGGAATGGCGTGATTTCCTACTTCAAAGCCAGGCAAATGCCCGAATGGTACCTAAGTGAAGGCCACGATCATTTCCTTCCCCAAACCTAGCCACAATTACAAATACGCAAATTACCACAGCCAACACAATGCCACTGGTTAACACACTGATTCCACACACACCTAAGATAATAATAACATTAATAATAACAATAATAATAATAATAATGTTGTCGGTACGTTTAACAACAAAATGAGCTTTATCAATTATGGATTTTGCGTAACGCTACAAGAGTTGGTAGAGGTTGTAACTTTGTACCGCCAGCATTGACCCTCAGAGAAGAAACGGTACAGGCTGTAACGTTAAGGTTGGATGTAGCCGCAGTTTCGGTACAGGGCTTGGTAACGTTACTGACATGTATACCGGCTCTTTCGATTGGCTTAGCAAGGCTAGGTGCAAGGAATCAAACATGGTGGACTGTTGTCAATTGAGGGTGGTATCTGCTGTTGATGGGCATTATTAGAATGCAAATCAGTCATTAAGATACGTAACTTTAAGTTGAAAACATGCCAGGCACTGATGAATGCATTCCTGGTGGTCTTGCAGATTGAACTGAAATCATTCGACCTTCAACCATTGCATTCGGATTCAGTTACGTAAGCTACCTGTGAGCTAGGAGTTATACTGGAAAAGTGTCTGAGGAGTAAGGCTATAGCTTCGTAACGGATAGGTCCTGGGTTCGAGACACCCTAGTGACCAATATTTTATTTCTTTTAAAATTATTTTATTGTATCCATCCGACTTTGTGCTGTCTATTCTCTGGGTCGGAAACCATTAATATTTATCTTATTCGTGTAAAATAATACAATTTGATAGCACTATGATATTTTCACTCCACAATAAATAATTCTCCTTTACTTCTTTTCTTTTCTTAGTCGTTTACCCTCCAGGTTGGTGGAACCAACGGACTCAGCGAGGGAACTCACCACTACCGCCTCTACGGGCAGTGTCCTAGAGCTGGGAACATCTAATCGGAGTGGATACAACTGGTGAGATGTGATTGGCACCTCGCCCAGGCGGCCGCACCTGCAAAGCGAACAGGGGCCTCATGAGGGAAGGTAAGGGATGGTCAGGATGGATAGGCAAGGAAGAGGGAAGGAGGCGGCCGTGGCCTTGAAGAAGGTACCATTTAGGCATTTGCCCGAAGACGAAGTGGTAAACAACGGAAAACCACTTCAAGGATGGCTGAGGTGGGAATCGAACCCCCTCTACTCATTTGGAACACCCGAGGCTGAGTAGACCCCGTTCCAGTCCTCATACCACAATTCATATTTCGTGGCAGAGCCGAGAATCGAACCCAGGACCTCCAGGGCGGCAGCTAACCACGCTGACCGCTACGCGATGGAGGCGACTTCACAATAAATAATAATAATTATAATTTTATGTTGGGTCATCTCCGTTGTGTAGTGGGCAGCATGCTTAGCTGCCACCCCAGAGGCCCAAGGTCCGATTCCTGGGTCTGCTACGTAATTTGAAAAGCGGTATGATTGGAACGGGGTCTACTCAGCCTCGGGTGGTCCAAATGATTCGAGGTTGTTTGATTCCCACCTCAGCCATCCCGAAGTGGTTTTCCGCGGTTTCCCACTTCGTCTTTGGGCTAATGTCGGGATGGTATCTAACGTCAGGCCACAGCCGCCTCCTTCTCCGTTCCATGTTTAACCCTCCCATTCTTCCCATCCTGTCCCGTCCCTCATGTGGCCCACTATTCGCTTTGCAGGTGAGGCCACCTGGGCGAGGCGCTAGTCCAGCCTCCCTCCCCAGTTGCATCCCATAACTGCATGTCAAGATCCAGGACAATGCCCGTAGAGGCAGTAAAGGCGGGATCATTCACTGAGTCCGTGGGAAAAGCCTACCTCGAGGGTAGAAAAAGAAAAGGAATAAACGAAACAAATAATTTTATATTACACCTATTGTAATTCATCACTCAAATGTGTCATATTTTTAATACGATACAATTTGGATATTATATTGAAGACTGTTACGTAACTCAAAATGTCCAAGATAGTTGAGAGAAAGAAAATAATGCACAACAAGGAATCAAATCACTTGTGTAAGCTCAGTTTGGAAGTGGACGCGTGTCTTTCACGATTTTTGTAATCCGGAAATATTTCAGAAATAAAATTACACAAATCCACCTTCCATAAGATGAGTGTACAATTTGACTCCTCTTTTAAATGATCGGGGTTCCATCCCCATCTCTTCCTGCAAAGATAATTCTAGCCTCAGCGCTAGAAACTGTACACTAATCCTAGTTAGTTAGTTAATTAGTTAGTTAGTTAGTTATTGGGGTTGAAAGGGGAGGAACTACGAGGTCATCGGCGCTAACCACTAGACTAAGCCACGTGAGGATAGTTTGGAAGAGATAGGTTAGATTCCTACCTAGCTATGCTGGAGGTGGAATGGCGTGATTTCCTACTTCAAAGCCAGGCAAATGCCCGAATGGTACCTAAGTGAAGGCCACGATCATTTCCTTCCCAAACCTAGCCACAATTACAAATACGCAAATTACCACAGCCAACACAATGCCACTGGTTAACACACTGATTCCACACACACCTAAGATAATAATAACATTAATAATAACAATAATAATAATAATAATAATGTTGTCGGTAAGTTTAACAACAAAATGAGCGTTATCAATTATGGATTTTGCGTAACGCTACAAGAGTTGGTAGAGGTTGTAACTTTGTACCGCCAGCATTGACCCTCAGAGAAGAAACGGTACAGGCTGTAACGTTAAGGTTGGATGTAGCCGCAGTTTCGGTACAGGGCTTGGTAACGTTACTGACATGTATACCGGCTCTTTCGATTGGCTTAGCAAGGCTAGGTGCAAGGAATCAAACATGGTGGACTGTTGTCAATTGAGGGTGGTATCTGCTGTTGATGGGCATTATTAGAATGCAAATCAGTCATTAAGATACGTAACTTTAAGTTGAAAACATGCCAGGCACTGATGAATGCATTCCTGGTGGTCTTGAAGATTGAACTGAAATCATTCGACCTTCAACCATTGCATTCGGATTCAGTTACGTAAGCTACCTGTGAGCTAGAAGTTATACTGGAAAAGTGTCTGAGGGGTAAGGCTGTAGCTTCGTAATGGATAGGTCCTGGGTTCGAGACACCCTAGTGACCAAGATTTTATTTATTTTAAAATTATTTTATTGTATCCATCCGACTTTGTGCTGTCTATTCTCTGGGTCGGAAACCATTAATATTTATCTTATTCGTGTAAAATAATACAATTTGATAGCACTATGATATTTTCACTCCACAATAAATAATTCTCCTTTACTTCTTTTCTTTTCTTAGTCGTTTACCCTCCAGGTTGGTGGAACCAACGGACTCAGCGAGGGAACTCACCACTACCGCCTCTACGGGCAGTGTCCTAGAGCTGGGAACATCTAATCGGAGTGGATACAACTGGTGAGATGTGATTGGCACCTCGCCCAGGCGGCCGCACCTGCAAAGCGAACAGGGGCCTCATGAGGGAAGGTAAGGGATGGTCAGGATGGATAGGCAAGGAAGAGGGAAGGAGGCGGCCGTGGCCTTAAAGAAGGTACCATTTAGGCATTTGCCCGAAGACGAAGTGGTAAACAACGGAAAACCACTTCAAGGATGGCTGAGGTGGGAATCGAACCCCCTCTACTCATTTGGAACACCCGAGGCTGAGTAGACCCCGTTCCAGTCCTCATACCACAATTCATATTTCGTGGGAGAGCCGAGAATCGAACCCAGGACCTCCAGGGCGGCAGCTAACCATGCTGACCGCTACACGATGGAGGCGACTTCACAATAAATAATAATAATTATAATTTTATGTTGGGTCATCTCCGTTGTGTAGTGGGCAGCATGCTTAGCTGCCACCCCAGAGGCCCAAGGTCCGATTCCTGGGTCTGCTACGTAATTTGAAAAGCGGTATGATTGGAACGGGGTCTACTCAGCCTCGGGTGGTCCAAATGATTCGAGGTTGTTTGATTCCCACCTCAGCCATCCCGAAGTGGTTTTCCGCGGTTTCCCACTTCGTCTTCGGGCTAATGTCGGGATGGTATCTAACGTCAGGCCACGGCCGCCTCCTTCTCCGTTCCATGTTTAACCCTCCCATTCTTCCCATCCTGTCCCGTCCCTCATGTGGCCCACTATTCGCTTTGCAGGTGAGGCCACCTGGGCGAGGCGCTAGTCCAGCCTCCCTCCCCAGTTGTATCCCATAATTGCATGTCAAGATCCAGGACAATGCCCGTAGAGGCAGTAAAGGCGGGATCATTCACTGAGTCCGTGGGAAAAGCCTACCTGGAGGGTAGAAAAAGAAAAGGAATAAACGAAACAAATAATTTTATATCACACCTATTGTAATTCATCACTCAAGTGTGTCAGATTTTTAATACGATACAATTTGGATATTATATTGAAGACTGTTACGTAACTCAAAATGTCCAAGATAGTTGAGAGAAAGAAAATAATGCACAACAAGGAATCAAAGCACTTGTGTAAGCTCAGTTTGGAAGTGGACGCGTGTCTTTCACGATTTTTGGAATCCGGAAATATTTCAGAAATAAAATTACACAAATCCACCTTCCATAAGATGAGTGTACAATGTGACTCCTCTTTTAAAGGATCGGGGGTTCCATCCCCATCTCTTCCTGCAAAGATAATTCTAGCCTCAGCGCTAGAAACTGTACACTAATCCTAGTTAGTTAGTTAATTAGTTAGTTAGTTAGTTAGTTATTGGGGTTGAAAGGGGAGGAACTACGAGGTCATCGGCGCTAACCACTATACTAAGCCACGTGAGGATAGTTTGGAAGAGATAGTTTAGATTCCTACCTAGCTATGCTGGAGGTGGAATGGCGTGATTCCCTACTTCAAAGCCAGGCAAATGCCCGAATGGTACCTAAGTGAAGGCCACGATCATTTCCTTCCCAAACCTAGCCACAATTACAAATACGCAAATTACCACAGCCAACACAATGCCACTGGTTAACACACTGATTCCACACACACCTAAGATAATAATAACATTAATAATAATAATAATAATAATAATAATAATAATAATAATAATGTTGTCGGTACGAATAACAACGAAATGAGCGTTATCAATGCTGGATTTTGCGTAACGCTGCAAGAGATGGTAGAGGTTGTAACTTTGTACCGCCTGCATTGACCCTCAGAGAAGATACGGTACAGGCTGTAACGTTAAGATGGGATGTAGCCGCAGTTTCGGTACAGGCTTGAGGAACGTTTCTCGCATGTGTACCGCCTGTTTGATCGGCTCAGCAGGGCGAGCTCGAAGCAATCAAAGATGGTGGACGGTTGTCAATTGAGGGTGGTATCTGCTGTTGATGGGCATTATTAGAATACAAATCAGTCATTCAGATACGTAACTGTAAGTTGAAAACATGCCAGGCACTGATGAATGCATTACTGCCGGTCTTGAAGTTTGAACTGAAATCATTCGACCTTGAACCATTGCATTCGGATTCAGTTACGTAAGCTACCTGTGAGCTAATCATTTTGCTAGGAAAGTGTAGGAGGGGTAAGGCCGTAGCTTCGTAACGGATGAGTCCTGGGTTCAAGACACCTTAGTGACAAAAATTTTATTTCTTTTTAAATTATGTTGTTGCATTCATCCGACTTTCTGCTGTCTATTCTTTGAGACGGAAACCATTAATATTTATCCTATTCGTTTAAAATAATACAATTTGATAGCACAATTATATTTTCACTCAAAATAAATACGGTTATTCTTCTTTTCTTCTTTTCTTTTCTTAGTCGTTTACCCTCCAGGTTGGTGGAACCAACGGACTCAGCGAGGGAACTCACCACTATCGCCTCTACGGGCAGTGTACTAGAGCTGGTAACATTTAATCGGAGTGAATACAACTGGTGAGGTGTGATTGGCACCTCGCCCAGACGGCCGCACCTGCAAAGCGAACAGGGGCCTCATGAGGGAAGGTAAGGGATGGTCAGGATGAATAGGCAAGGAAGAGGGAAGGAGGCGTCCGTGGCCTTGAAAAAGGTACCTTCCCAGAATTTGACCGAAGACGAAGTGGAAAACCACGGAAAACCACTTCAAGGATGGCTGAGGTGGGAATCGAACCCCCTCTACGCATTTGGAACACCCAAGGCTCAGTGGACCTCGTTCCTGTCCACATACCACATTTAAAATTTTCGTGGCAGAGACGGGAATCGACCCCAGGACCTCCAGGGCGGCAGCTAACCATGCTGACTGATACGCGATGGAGGGGACTTCGCAATAAATAAAAATATGTTTTTTTTTAGTCGTTTACCGTCCAGGTTGGTGGAACCCACGGACTCAGCGAGGGAACTCACCACTACCGCCTCTACGGGCAGTGTCCTAGAGCGGGGAACATCGAATCGGAAGGGATACAACTGGTGAGGTGGGATTGGCACCTCGCCCAGGCGGCCACACCTGCAAAGCGAACAGGGGCCTCATGAGGGAAGGTAATTGGATGGTCAGGATGGATAGGCAAGGAAGAGGGAAGGAGGCGGCCGTGTCCTTGAAGAAGGTACCATCCCGGCATTTGCCCGAAGACGAAGTGGTAAACCATGGAAAACCACTTCGAGAATGCCTGAGGTGGGAATCGAACCCCCTCTACGCATTTGGAACACCCGAGGCTGAGTAGACCCCATTCCAGTCCTCATACCACTTTTCGTATTTCGTGGCAGAGCCGAGAATCGAACCCAGGACCTCCAGGGCGGCAGCTAACCATGCTGACCGCTACGCGATGGAGGCGACTTCACAATAAATAACTATAATTATAATTTTATATTGGGTCATCTCCGTTGTGTAGTGGGCAGCATGCTTATGTGCCACCCCAGAGGCCCAAGGTCCGATTCCTGGGTCTGCTACGTAATTTGAAAAGCTGTATGATTGGAACGGGGTCTACTCAGTCTCGGGAGGTCCAAATTATTCGAGGTTGTTTGATTCCCACCTCAGCCATCCCCGAAGTGTTTCTCCGCGGTTTCCCACTTCGTCTTCGGGCTAATGTCGGGATGGTATCTAACGTCAGGCGACAGCCGCCTCCTTCTCCGTTTTATGTCTATCCCTCCCATTCTTCCCCTCCTGTCCCGTCCCTCATGTGGCCCACTATTCGCTTTGCAGGTGAGGCCACCTGGGCGAGGCGCTAGTCCAGCCTCCCTCCCCAGTTGTATCCCATATTTGCATGTCAAGATCCAGGACACTGCCCGTAGAGGCAGTAAAGGCGGGATCATTCACTGAGTCCGTGGGAAAAGCCTACCTGGAGGGTAGAAAAAGAAAAGGAATAAACGAAACAAATAATTTTATATTACACCTATTGTAATTCATCACTCAAGTGTGTCAGATTTTTAGGTCGATACAATTTGGATATTATATTGAAGACTGTTACGTAACTCAAAATGTCCAAGATAGTTGAGAGAAAGAAAATAATGCACAACAAGGAATCAAAGCACTTGTGTAAGCTCAGTTTGGAAGTGGACGCGTGTCTTTCACGATTTTTGTAATCCGGAAATATTTCAGAAATAAAATTACACAAATCCACCTTCCATAAGATGAGTGTACAATGTGACTCCTCTTTTAAAGGATCGGGGTTCGATCCAAATCTCTTCCTGCAAAGATATTTCTAGCCTCAGCGCCAGATACTGTACACTAAGCCTAGTTAGTTAGTTAATTAGTTAGTTATTTAGTTATTGGGTTGAGAGGGGAGGAACTACGAGGTCATCGGCGCTAACCACTAGACTAAGCCACGTGAGGATAGTTTGGAAGAGATAGTTTAGATTCCTACCTAGCTATTCTGGAGGTGGAATGGCGTGATTCCCTACTTCAAAGCCAGGCAAATGCCCGGATGGTACCTAAGTGAAGGCCACGATCATTTCCTTCCCAAACCTAGCCACAATTACAAATACGCAAATTACCACAGCCAACACAATGTCACTGGTTAACACACTGATTCCACACACACCTAAGACAATAATAATAATAATAATAATAATAATAATAATAATAATAATGATAATGTTGTCGGTACGAAAAACAACGAAATGAGCGTTATCAATTCTGGATTTTGGGTAACGCTACAAGAGAGTGTAGAGGTTGTAACTTTGTACCGCCAGCATTGACCGTCAGAGAAGAAACGGTACAGGCTGTAACGTTAAGGTTGGATGTAGCCGCAGTTTCGGTACAGGCTTGAGGAACGTTTCTCGCATGTGTACCGCCTGTTTGATTGGCTCAGCAGGGCGAGCTCGAAGCAATCAAAGATGGTGGACGGTTGTCAATTGAGGGTGGTATCTGCTGTTGATGGGCATTATTAGAATACAAATCAGTCATTAAGATACGTCACTGTAAGTTGAAAACATGCCAGGCACTGATGAATGCATTCCTGCCGGTCTTGTAGATTGAACTGAAATCATTCGACCTTCAAACATTGCATTCGGATTCAGTTACGTAAGCTACCGGTGAGCTGGTCGGTGTACTAGAAAAGTGTAGGAGGGTTAAGGCCGTAGCTTCGTAACGGTTAGGTCCTGGTTTCAAGACACCGTAATGTCCAACATTTTATTTCTTTTTAAATTATTTTATCGAATTCATCCGACATTCTGCTGTCTATTCTCTGAGTCGGAAACCATTAATATTTATCCTATTCGTGTTAAATAATACAATTTGATAGCACAATGATATTTTCACTCCACAATAAATAATTCTTCTTTTCTGCTTTTCTTTTCTTAGCCGTTTACCCTCCAGGTTGGTGGAACCAACGGACTCAGCGACGGAACTCAGCACTACCGTCTCTACGGGCAGTGTCCTAGAGCTGGGAACATATAATCGGAGTGAATACAACTGGTGAGGTGTGATTGGCACCTCGCCCAGACCGCCGCACATGAAAAGCGAACAGGGGCCTCATGAGGGAAGGTAAGGTATGGTCAGGATGGATAGGCAAGGAAGAGGGAAGGAGGCAGCCGTGGCCTTGAAAAAGGTGCCATCCAGGAATTTGACCGAAGGCGAAGTGGAAAACCACGGAAAACCACTTCAAGGTTGGCTGAGGAGGGAATCGAACCCCCTCTACGCATTTGGAACACCCAAGGTTCAGTGGACCCCGTTCCAGTCCACATACCAGATTTAAAATTTTCGTGGCAGAGACGGGAATCGCCCCCTGGATTTCCAGGGTGGCAGCTAACCATGCTGACCGCTACGCTAAGGAGGCGACTAATGATAATAATTATAATTTATATTGTCGCCACCGTAGTGTAGCGGTCAGCATGGTTAGCTGCCGCCCCAGAGGTCCTGGGTTAGATTCCCGGCTTTGCCACGAAATTTGAAAAGTGGTATGAGGACTGGAACGGGGTCTACTCAGCCTCGGGTGGCCCAAATGAGTAGAGGGGGTTCGATTCCCACCTCAGCCAACCTCGAAGTGGTTTTCCTTGGTTTCCCACTTCGTCTTCGGGCAAATGCCGGGATGGTACCTACTGTATGGCCACGGCCGCCTCCTTCCCTCTTCCTAGCCTATCCATCCCAATCTTCCATCCCTTCCAATCCCTCATGAGGCCCCTGTTCGCTTTGCAGGTGAGGCCGCCTGGGCGAAGTGCTGATCACACTTCCCCAGTTGTATCCCTCCCGACCAGATGTTCCAAGCTCCAGGACACTGCCCATAGAGGCGGTAGTGGTGAGTTCCCTCGCTGAGTCCGTGGGAACCACCAACCTAGAGGGTAAATTGACTAAATACAAAAAAAAGTTTCTTTAGTTCGCCACAGAACTACTTGTTACCTTCCCTGCTAGGTTCTGCCTTCCATAATAGCTTCCATACAACTCACGAAATTGAACAGGTGCTATTTTCCAGGCCGTTTGCATGGAAGTTTGAGTACAACCAATCGGATTGCTCTTCTCGTTCTAGTAGAGATCTTAGCGACAGCATAAACAAATAGGCTATATTTGTTATGTTGGTAGGAAGAGTACTGCTGCGTGGTCCACCGCACAGCACTCAGAGCCCATGGACTTTAGAAGCCCAGCCCGTTCAGCGCCGTTCTCATCTAATGCGGCCGCGTTCTGGCCCATAGCACTGGGCTCAAAAAGCTCACCGTAGCCATGGCTGGCTATAGGGAAGGCCGCGGCGAGCGAAAATTGGCAACCTCGCCGTGAATGGCCAGTCTGCTCTGCCTAGCCCATTGAGTTGCATGCAAAATGTGTCACGCGCTCATGTTTCCTTCAAAATACTCTATGTAAATGAAATGATACCATTGATGAATACTGTATAGTGGCTAGCTACAATGCCAAAGACATTGTGTTGTGCCTAATTGTAAGTGTAATTATCGTTCATCGATACAAACTGAAGGATTTGTGACAGTGTTTGGGTTTCCTAAAAATCCACAATTGAAAGCCATATGGGAACGTGTTATTCGTCGAGCCTATTGTGTACCTACGACATATTCCATCGTACATATGTATGTATGTATGTATTAAAAACTTTCATCCTGAAGACGTAAGTTATGTTGAAAAATACAAGAATGGTGATGGGAATAATAAGGAATTCACACGGAAGAAGCCTGTATTGTTACCTCGTGCGGTTCCAAAGGTATTCCCAAACTTACAATCGTATTTCAGTAAGTGATCCTCCAAGATAAGGAAATCTCCAAATGAAAGCAGAGAAGAAGAAAAAGAACGGAAAATGTCTGAAGAGGAATGTGAGAGGACCCTTGTTGAGGGAGCCAACAAAATTACGACTTTCGAGTCCTTTGTTTGTGATATACAAAATAATTGGTGGAGCATAAAACAGACTGGTCTATAAGTACTCTTGAAAACTATTGTATTTTGAATAAATTAGATGTGACAAGCATACCTAAAATAAGGTCGAGTATAAGGGTAAACAATTATTTTACGGTCAAAATTCATACCAATGGAGGCGTAATTCCTAACACTGATGCTCTTCATTCTGGCTCAGAAATATTTCGAAATTCATTGTTTTAAGTAAGCAGTGGCAGTTGTTCCAAGCAATAGAATTTTGCCACGACTTTTTCTTACCTGTAAGTTCTGTAAGTTCACTAGTCGTCCAGATCAATAGTTTAATAGATAACCTAAAAACTGACCTTGAAAACCAGGTAGACGAAACTTCAGTGATTCTGTTAAAAATGTTAATGTTTCTGCAAGATCGGTTAACACATACTTTTTAAAGAAACCTAGATATAGACTATCGTTACTACAACTCTAAATGCATTCATTTATATGCAGTCTACAAAGTGTTATAACGCAATTAGATTTAACTATATTTTATCCCTACCTCGTCCCCGAGTTTTACAAAAATTAACAACTTCCTTCGCCATATCACCGAAAGCAGATGAAGAGGACAGTAACTTTCTAAGTCGCATTGTGAAAGATTTATCAAATTTAGAAAGGGCTGTAAATTTACAGATTGATGAAATACATGTCAAACAAACTGTAGATTTAAACAAGATGTTCAGTGAAGAACATATAGCCTACTTTCTCCTAAATGCATGGGTATTGTTATAACTCTTTGTCCTTTTCAAGGAGTATAATTGAATGTTGGTTGTAGTAGCTTGTTGAAATACAACATGCTATATGGATATTAAACATGAATATGAGGTGCCCTTTGCTAGTGCTACCTCTGTAAAAAATTTCATTCAATTCGGTTTCACCGTGTTTGAATTGATATGGGGAATGGATTTCCACACATACATGGCCACTATTTGCAAACTATTGTTTGATGACCTTGTAGTCAGTCATAAGATGCTTTCTACTAAAAGGCATGTTGTTGCAAAATCTGGTAGAGATCAATTTATTAGGATGGTCGTAATTTGATTTAAGCTGTTAACATTTCGGTGGCCGTCATTCCGTTTCCGTCAAGATGGCGGCGATATAAAACATGGCACTGATGTGCCCTTTGCTAGTGCTACCTCTGTACCAAATTTCGTTCAATTCGGTTTCACCGTGTTTGAATTGATAGGGGGAATCGATTTGCACACATACTTGGCCACCATCTGCAAACTATTGGGCTGATGATCTTGCAGTTTGGTCAGAATATGCTTCCCACATAATGATATAGTAATCACAGAAAACTTGCCATCCATTGTTAGAGGCCAACCTGTTGTATATTTTGTAAATGTCATATAAACATTGAAAGCAAATTGGTTTTGTTACGCCAAGTAAGCCCAACTCACTCTTGACAATCCTTTTACTTTAATGTTGAAAAGAACAAATACATTATTTCGTTATTTCAATTTGTTTTCGTTGCGAAGCACACGCACCAAGAGCTGGCCGGCTGCTATGGCCATCCCAGGTCGGAGAAGTGCAGCGTTGCAAGGTCGAACGCCGGGCCCACTGCACTGGACGGGCTGGGCCGAGCAGGCAGACTAAACCTCACCACGCGTGCACAGCAAATGCTCGCTTTACACTTCTATTCAGAATTTTAGCAATACTAGTGTCACTAAGGTAATGGTATAGTCCAAACTGGCTAATCTGTATCAGAAATACATCGATAGTTGTTGATGATTGATTTAGGGGTTTTGATATCATGGTAATGTAACCCCGTGTATTTGTGTGTGTGTAATTTGTCTGATAACCTGTGTTATTGTGATGGCTCTCTTAGTGTGCGCCTATGTAATTCAGATGAGGATTGGAAGGAAGCGGCCGTGGTTTTAAGTTAGGAACCATCCCGGCATTTGCCTGGATTAGAAGTTCAATAACAAATAGGAAATGAAGTACTGTACCGAGTTTAACCGAGTTTTACAAGAACATTACTTTCGCCAAACGAATTTAGAAAACTATTTGAAGTTATTAGACATTGGACAAAACGAAGTTTTAACTTATACGTTACGGCGTTCTAAATATTGGCTTTATCTTAAAAGTGTGTCACTGTTAGTAAATTGCGCAAATAGTAAGAACAATAGGAGCCTCCGTGGTTTAGGGTGCAGCACGCGGGCCTCTCACCGCTGGGTCCATGGTTCAAATCCCGGTCACACCATGTGAGATCTGTGCTGGACAAAACGGAAGCGGACAGGTTTTTCTCCGGGTACTCCGGTTTTCCCTGTCAACATTTAATTCCAGCAACACTCTCCACTACCATTTCATTTCTTCTGTCATTCATTTAATTATTGCCTCAAAGGAGTGTGACTGGCTTCGGCAGCCGGCACAGTTCATATCCTCACCGCTAGATGGGGGCTTCATTCATTCCATCCCTGACCCGGTTGGTCAACTGGGAGCAGGCTGTGGATTTTCAGTAGGAACTATTATAAAATTATTAATAACAAAAAGTTCCGTGCGGGACAAAAGAGCCTACTTTTCTTAACATTTTACAAACATGCCAATGATTAATCTATATGGACCTGTCTAGAATATAGACGAAATTAAGTTGCTAATATCGAAATTTCTAATTTTGAAATATACCTGGCATTATGTAGACTAATAGATAACTACAGTTGGCAGCCCTGGTGACTGAATATATTCCTAGTTCCATCTCATAAGGTACAGAATAAACATATTGGTTGAAGTATAATGGATAGCATGGACGTTACATGCAGTTAGACATTGGATCGATCAGCGCGCGTAAAATGATGTTGGCAACAATGTCATGCATGTGTTGGTCAGTAATAATCTAAAAAATCATGATCTGTTGTTGTGCCAATTTTGGAAGAAATCCATTTATTATAATTGAAGTGACATTTATTTTAAAATTAGCAGGCTTAGAATCATGTTGGCAGCACTGACGTACATTAGTTACTCCTAATTAATCTAGAATGTCAGGTAATATACGTGTGCAAAGTTTGGAGCTGTTGGCTTGCATACCTTGATATATTATATTAGGGTAAAGGAATAGAGACAGCATTTATTAACAGTTGACAGCCCTGGTTGCTCTTAAGAATACGCATAGTCATATCACTTATGGTACACATAGAGCATACGAAATTTTGTTGAAATCCAATTGATAGTATAGAAGTTACAGGTATTTAAAAATTGGTCTTATGAGCAGGCTTAGAATCATGTTGGTAGCACTGACGTATATTAGCTTCACCAAATTAATCTAGAATGTTAGGTAATATAGGCTACGTGTGCATAATTAAAAGCTGTCGGCTTGCATACTTTCTGATATATTGGTATTTTGATAAAAAAAAACATAGAGAGAGCATTTTTTAACAGTTGGCAGCCCTCGTGGCTCTTAATAATACGCTCAGTTATATCTGTTTATGTACACATAGTACATACGAAATTTGGTTGAAATCCAATTGATAGTGTAGAAGTTATATGTATTTAAAAACTAGCATTTACCCGCGGCTTCGCTCGCGATCTAGACAATGAGGACGAAGCATTATTGCTGATAATTGGTCTATTATATTACAGCAATCGCGGCTACAGGTGAGTCCATTCCAAATCTGAAAATTCTGATACATACAGTATATTGATATGAGCAGCAAATTGGGAATTTTATAGAGTTGAGAAAGTCTGCAGGGTACGATGTTACATAATGTGAACACATTTTTGAATTACGTTTTTGGTTTTGCCATCTTCTGCTGAGACATAACTATTTTGCTGTCCAGATACTAGCGAGCACGCCACATACAGTTGCCCATGGGATAAAAAGGTTTTGTCTAAATGTACACCTGCTGCTGTTAAGTGTGTGTCATTGCGCTTTGTTAATAGTAATTGTGAATATTGTTTGAAGAGGGAACTGCACTCTTGCACACTGGAATGGCAAATCTATCGGAATATGGGGAATTAAAAGTATTTTCCTTAAGTTATTCCCGGTTGTAATTTTGCCAGACTTATTGATGATTTGAACGTCAACATGTCGCTATTAATAGACCTATAGTAAAATACCTCTCACCTTGGCCGCTGATGTACATTATGCAGTCTCTTCCAGTGTTACATCCCAGGAATTGAAAGTCTCCAACAACCCTTATACCTCACATGCCTCTCTAATTAATTAAAATTCCCCATTGTTGTCGTTTGAGTTTTCAGTTTTTTGACTGGTTTGATGCAGCCCTCCATGCTTCCCTCTCCTGAGCTAAACGTTTCATCTCCACATAGCTACCACACCCTACATCCGAAGCAATTTGTTTAACCCTGGTCTTCCCCTACATTTCTTGTACTCAACCCTCCCATCTATAACTAAGGTTGCTATTCCTGAGTGTCTTAATAAGTGTCGTACCAACCTATCTCTTCACTTCATTAGCAGTCGCCAGAATCATTTCTCCTCTCCCACTCGTCTTAATAGCCCTTCATTTGTTACCCTATCTATCCATCTGATCTTCATCATTCTCCTGTAACACCACATTTCACACGCTTCAATTGTCCTTTTTCTGCTGCACCATTAGTCCAAGTTTCACTTCCTTATAGTGTCATGCTCCAGACCAAACCTTTCAAAAATGACTTCCTAATAACTAAATGTATATTCGATGTCAACAGACTCCTTTTCTTTAGAAAATCTTTCCTTGCCTGAGCTAACCTGCTTTTTATATCCTCTTTGCTTCGTCCATCACTGGTTATTTTGCTTCCTAAGTAACAGAAGTCTCCTACTTCCCGTAGCGTTTCTCCTGCCAATTTGAGGTCCATAGAGGTTTCTAATTTATTTCGGCTGCATTCCAATAATTTTGTTTTTCATTTATTGATTTTCATCATGAATTCATTCCTCAAGACGGAGTCCATACCATTCACAAACTCGTTCAAATCCTCTGGCGTATCGGCCAAGATGACGATGTCATCAGCATATCTCAAAGAGGACATTATTTCTTCTTGGCTCTCCGCTCCCACTTTAAATGTTCCTCCAATTTTCTGATTATTGTGTTTTTAGAGATCTTTGAAATGCGTTGCCCTCGCACATGGTGTAGATGCATTGTCAAAGGAAAACATTCCATGTTACGAACATGGGCCGCATAACCTGTACCGAAAGCCTATTCTGGACAGCAGTTCCTTGAAATCAGATTTTCCAACATTTTATTGTGCCTTTCCATGTGGTATATCTCTGTACCTCAACTTACAGAAGAGTGCTTTAAAAATCATGTCTTGTGTAAATTTTGGAAAAGGTGGTGAGTGTGGTTTTTGCCGGAGTGGATATTCGCTCGTAGAAATTCTTTTCAGTAAAATAGACCGGTCCACAATTTTCTAAGTGCACATTATTATTATTATTATTATTATTATTTATTTACCAAAAATTGTGCCTACAATTTATGGACGGCAGATAGAGAAAGGGCAAGCCCCACATACACATCAGTGTCTCCATCTCCGTTCATTAAATCTAAACAAATCTCAAATGTTACATTATACAATTTACACCTTTACATTTGCTATATACACATAATCTGCTGTACATGACGTCTATATCATACAATTCATAAATAAAAGGGAAGACACAGGCATACACACACACATATACACGCTCACACACGCATACATACATACATATATACACGCACGCGCCCACTCCCAATCACTCACAAAGTTACATTATACAGTATATAATTCAATTTACATGGGGTTTTAGTCCCTTTAGAGCCTTCACTTTGCGGCAAAATTGTCGTGGAGGAAGGTCTTTTATTTCACGAGGCAGGTCATTCCAAAGTCGAGCAGAGCGATTGTAGAATCCAGATTGATAATCTGTTGTCCTAGCGAATGGAGGAACAAGTGTGACACCCTGTGCTCTACGGACTGAACGATATGACAGCTGAAGACGGTGAAATGGGTACAGTATAATGGTGCCAGCTAGAGATTTTCGGAGAAAGGTGAGATCTATTTGGCTACATATGTCATTGATGGATGTTAATGGTTTTGTCAAAACTTTGTTACCCTGATTGTAAATGAGTCGCTCTGCTCGACGTTGGACTGCACTTAACTTCCTCATGTTTTCTTCGGTAGTGGGATGCCAGGCAGGAAGTCCGTACAGAAGAATGGGCCGTATCGTGGAGAGATACACCGCTCGGAGTGCACGGCTTCTGAATCCCAGAAGATTACGTCTTGCAAATCCTAGAATTCTAAATGCCTTACACCTAGATTCTTCAACGTGTACATTCCACTTCAAATTGCTGGAAATGTGTATTCCCAGCATTCGCAGTGAATTGCACATGGCAAGAACTTTGCCGCTCAGTGAAAGGCTATGTGCAATAGGCTGTCTGGCCCTACTTAGCCGAATATATTTACACTTGTTTACATTCAAGGTCATCTTATTTACATCACACCACAGTGCCACACTGTCCAGATCTTCCTGTAGTGCTTTGACGTCATCATTATTTTTTATGGCTCTGTAAATTATTGAGTCGTCTGCATACTGCGCCATCGTGGACGTCACACAGTTTGGAAGGTCGAGGGTAAAAACCATGTACAATAAAGGCCCAATCACCGACCCCTGTGATACTCCCGAAGTTACCACTATGTTCGGGGACTTGGCCCCGCCAAACACGACACACTGCGTTCGACCTACCAGGAATGACGTCAACCATGTAATCAGTTTGCCTCCGATGCCATATTTGCCAAGCTTTAACAAGAGTCTTTGATGAGGCACCTGATCAAAAGCTTTGCTTAAGTCCAGGGCCACACAGTCCACTTGGGAGACGTTAGTCTGATCCAAAGAGTTCTGCCAGTCATCAATCACTTTTGTCAAAAGAGTTGTACAAGATCTCCCCGGAACGAAGCCATGTTGGCTTGGATTTAACAGGCCTCGCTCACTCAGGAATTCCAGTATGTTCTTAGCAACCAGACGCTCCATACATTTACAGATACCAGACGTCAGAGAAATCGGGCGGTAGTTGTCCATGTCTTCCTTGTCACCATCTTTGAACACAGGGACCACGTTAGCATGTTTCCACTCTTGTGGTAGAGTCCCGGTGTAGATGGACTGGTTGAAAAGTGCGCACAATGAGGGTGCTAGGGCATCTGCACAGTAATGAAGGATCCGAGCAGGGATTAAGTCTGGTCCTGTCGCGGCATGGGGTCTAGTTCTCCGTAAGCTGTCTCGAACTTCCTGTTGTGTGAAATATAGACTGGCTAGGGGAAAGAGAGGGGATGATGTCCTTGGTAGGAACATTCCTTCACTGGTGTCAGGTGGAGAGAAGTTATTTTGGAATTTACAGTTGAATGAGTTGGCTATGTCTAGTGGGTTGGAAATAGAAAGTCCGTTATGTTTAAAGCTCTGTGGTGCGGTGTTGCCACTTTTGCTCCGAATGAATGTCCACATTGCCTTGGGATTAAAGCTTAATTTGTCCATATACGTACTGTAGGCTTCACGAATTGCAGATTTGGTACTATTTCTAGCCAGCCTATACTTTTCCCACCTGCTGTCACTTGGGCACTGTTTCCACTTGTTATAGAGCTGATTTCTCTTTCTTATTTTGGATATTATGTCCTTTGAGATCCAAGGTGTTTTTTTTCTTATTTTTAATTGTAACCTTAGGGATCACTTCATCGACGCACTGAAAAAAGATTTCCTTCCAAGTATGCCAGGTACCATCTATATCTACACTGTTGGTGACTGAAGGTGTAATGACCGGTAATCTGTCAAGTAAGATGTCAGAAAGGAGTTTCCAGTTGGTACGGGAGTAATTGTAAACTGTTCTGGTTTGCAATTTTGGACTGTTCTTTTTGTGGGTAAATATAGCTAGGAGGGCTTGGTGATCACAAAATCCAGGGATGACTTGTAGAGACTGAATTGAGGATGGAGAGTTTGTTAGGAAGAGATCGAGGGTCGAACGGGAGGCCTCAGTGATACGGGTAGCTTCAAATATGAGTTGATGGAGGAATAGATCATAGAATGCTGTAAGGAAGTTGTTGGATATAGGATTATTTGGGATAGGAGCGGCATTTCTATTCCATGTGATTTGTAGGTTGAAATCACCAACAATGTAGACAGCGTCATAATTTTGTTGAAGGTTTTGCACCCGTTTGAGGGAGAGAATCAGCTCATCATTCATCAGCTGGGACGATTTCGGAGAGCGATAGACTGATCCGATCAGATATTTACCATTACTGCATTGAACCTCAACCCACACGGCCTCAGCGTCAGTTTCCAGCTGATGGACGCGAGTTGCATTGTACTCAGGTTTCACAGCAATGAGAACCCCGCCCCCTGAAGTCCGTGTTCGGTCCTTCCGGAACAGCTGGTATGTGTCTGGTAACACCTCCCGATCACCTACCACCCCAGAGAGCCACGTTTCACTGCAACACACAATACTTGGATCTAGGGCGGTAATTGTAGCATGAATGTTTTGTTTCCGTCCCGGCCGCGTGATGCTGCGGGCATTGAAGGCGAACAGTGATAAGTGTTTATTTACAAGTGAACTATTCAGGTTATTTACACTATTTACAGAGTCACTGGGAATATCACTGGTATTGTTGCACAACGAGTCGGTAAACGGCGGCATAGCACATTGCCAACATGTCCACGTTCGCGTGCCTTTTTTAATGCACCGGAACTCAGAGGTACTGATTTTAGCACACGTCCTGTGACTCGACATGTTACAATTACTGCACTGAATATATAATTGATTTTTTCGGCCGATTTTTTCACATATTGCGCATTGCAAAGGTCCAGGGTTGAGTTCTATGTCGCCGCTTAGAGCAAGCGCTAGACAGCAGAGCGAGAACCCGGTAGCAGGTAGCCTTGCGACACCTTCCCCTCCCGCTCGGCGTGGCCGGCTAATGGTGGCCAGCCCCAGACCTTCACTGCCACACCATGTCCAGGAATGTATTGTGCATTTGTCACTCACCAGAAGTTTTTCCATAAGGGGTTGAATCTTCAGATCCTGTTCACCATTAACGGTCACAGAATGAACACGTCTTGCCACAGTCACTGCACATTTTACCATTAAAAATACTAAAATCACACGGAGCACACTTCCCTTGATGCAGGCACGCGCCGCCATCTTGCTTAGTATGTGACGGCGGGATGCCTTAAATGTTACCGAAACGGCAATAGCTTCGTTGCTACTGAAATAACGACCAGACTGATATTTGTACTTAACTATACGGGATTTGTAGGCCCAGTGTTTGTGAAATTGAACGTAGCTATATCGCTACCTTTCTTTAGTAGCCGCTACTGTAGTGTTTAAAAATTAAAAGTGATATTAGAAGGCGCTATCCCTAATTTTTTACCTCTGGCACTACACACCATGAAGAGCCTAGGCCTATCATGCGACCGCTTCCCAGCCATTTGGCCTGCAGATATTGTGGTGACGCGTGGACAGTGAATCGTGTCCCCTCGGCCGTTAATCTTGTTCTTCGTGACCTGGGCGCTATCACTCTATCAGACAACTACTCAATTGTCCTCACGAAGCTGAGTGCACTCCTTTGCAGCCCTCACGTCAATGTCTAAAATCTCTGATGGAGCCGAGAATCGAACCCAGGACCTCCGAGGCGGCAGCTAACCATGCTGACTGCTACACAACGGTGGCGAAAATATAAAATTATAATAATTATTATTATTATTATTAGTCGCCTCCTTAGCGTAGCGGTCAGCATGGTTAGCTGCTGGGTTCGATTCCCGGCTCTGCCACGAAATTCGGAAAGTGGTACGAAGACTGGAACGGGGTCTACTCAGCCTCGGGTGTTCCAAATGAGTAGAGGGGGTTCGATTCACATCTCAGCCGCCCTCGAAGTGGTTTTCCGTGGTTTTCCACTTCGTCTTCGGTCAAATTCCGGGATGGTGCCTTCTTCAAGGCCACGGCCGCCTCCTTCTCTCTTCCTTGCCTATCCATCCTGACCATCCCTTACCTTCCCTCATGAGGCCCCTATTCGCTTTGCAGGTGTAGCCGCCTGGGCGAGGTGCCAATCACACCTCACCAGTTGTATCCACTCCGTTTAGATGTTCCCAGCTCTAGGACACTGCCCGTAGAGGCGGTAGTGGTGAGTTCCCTTGCTGAGTCCGTTGGTTCCACCAACCTGGAGGGTAAACGACTAAGAAAAGAAAAGAAGAAAATAAGAATTATTTATTGTGGAGTGAAAATATCATTGTGCTATCAAGTTGAATTATTTTTACACGAATAGGATGAATATTAATGGTTTCCGACTCAGAAAATGGACAGCACAAAGTCGGATGGATACAATAAAATAATTTAAAAAGGAATAAATTTTTTGTCCCTAGGATGTCTTGAACCCAGGACCCATCCGTTACGAAGCAACAGCCTTACCCCTCCTACACTTTGCCAGTATATCGGTGGGCTTACAGGTAGCTTACGTAACTGAATCCCAATGCAATGATTGAAGGTCGAATGATTTCAGTTCAATCTTTAAGACCGACAGGAATGCATTCATCAGTGCCTGGCATGTTTTCAACTTACAGTTACGTATCTGAATGACTGATTTGCATTCTAATAATGCCCATGAACTGCAGATACCACCCTCAGTTGACAATCGTCCACCATGTTTGATTCCTTGCACATAGCCCTGCTGAGCCAATCGAAATAGCCGGTATACATGTCAGTAACGTTACAGAAGCCTGTACCGAAACTGCGGCTACATCCCATCTTAACGTTACAGCCTGTACCGTTTCTTCTCTGAGGGTCAATGCTGGCGGTACAAAGTTACAACCTCTACCATCTCTTGTAGCGTTACGTAAAATCCAGCATTGATAACGCTCATTTCGTTCTTATTCGTACCAACAACATTATCAATATTATTATTATTATTATTATTATTATTATCTTAGGTGTGTGTGGAATCAGTGTGTTAACCAGTGACATTGTGTTGGCTGTGGTAATGTGCGTATTTTTAATTGTGGCTAGGTTTGGGAAGGAAATGATCGTGGCCTTCACTTAGGTACCATCCAGGCATTTGCCTCACGTGGCTTAGTCTAGTGTTTAGCGCCGACGACCTCGTAGTTCCTCCCCTTTCAACCCCAATAACTAACTAACTAATGAACTAACTGACTAGGCTTAGTGTACAGTTTCTAGCGCTGAGGCCAGAAATATCTTTGCAGGAAGAGATGGGGATCGAACCCATGTCCTTTAAAAGAGGAGTCACATTGCACACTCATCTCAAGGAAGGTGGCTTTGTGTAATTTTATTTCTGAATTATTTCCGGATTACACAAGTTGTGAAAGACACACGTCCACTTCGAAACTGAGTTTACACAACTGTTTTGATTCCTTGTTGTGCATTTTTTTCTTTCTCTCAACTATCTTGGACATTTTGAGTTACGTAACAGTCTTCAATATAATATCCAAATTGTATCGTACTAAAAATCTGACACACTTGAGTGATGAATTACAATAGGTGTAATATAAAATTAATTGTTTCGTTTATTCCTTTTCTTTTTCTACCCTCCAGGTAGGCTTTTCCCACGGACTCAGCGAATGATCCCGCCTTTACCGCCTCTAAGGGCTGTGTCCTGGATCTTGACATCCAGTTATGGGATACAACTGAGGAG
Organism: Meconema thalassinum; assembly: GCA_946902985.2. Lineage (NCBI taxonomy): Eukaryota > Metazoa > Arthropoda > Insecta > Orthoptera > Tettigoniidae > Meconema > Meconema thalassinum. The sequence goes on along the minus strand of CAMPQE020000088.1, from coordinate 27,522 downwards.
GGAGGCAGGACTAGCGCCTCGCCCAGGTGGTCTCACCTGCAAAGCGAATAGTGGGCCACATGAGGGACGGGACGGGATGGGAAGAATGGGGGGGATGGACATGGAACGGGGAAGGAGGCAGCTGTGGCCTGACGTTAGATACCATCCCTACATTAGCCCGGAAACGATGTGAGAAACCACGGAAAACCACTTCGGGGATGGGTGAGGTGGGAATCAAACCACCTCGACTCATTTGGGCCACCCGAGGCTGAGTAGACCCCGTTCCAATCATACCGCTTTTCAAATTACGTAGCAGACCCAGGAATCGGACTTTGGGGCTCTGGGGTGGCAGCTAAGCATGCTGCCCACTACACAACGGAGATGACCCAATATAAAATTATAATTAATATTAGTTATTGTGAAGTCGCCTCCATCGCTTAGCGGTCAGCATGGTTTGCTGCCGCCCTGGAGGTCCTGGGTTCGATTCCCGGCTCTGCCACGAAATATGAAAAGTGGTATGAGGACTGGAACTGGGTCTATTCAGTCTCGGGTATTCTAAATGACTAGAGGGGGTTCGATTCCAACCTCAGCTATCCTCGATGTTGTTTTCCGTGGTTTCCCACTTCATCTTCGGGCAAATGCCGGGATGGTGCCTTCTTCAAGGTCACGGACGCCTCCTTCCCACTTCCTTGCCTATCCATCCTGACCATCCCTTACCTGCCCTCATGAGGCCCCTGTTCGCTTTGCAGGTGTGGCCACCTGGGCGAGGTGCCAATCACACCTCACCAGTTGTTTCCACTCCGATTAGATGTTCCCAGATCTAGGACACTGCCCGTAGAGACGGTAGTGGTGAGTTTTCTTGCTGAGTCCGTTGGTTCCACCAACCTGGAGGGTAAACAACTAAGAAAAGAAATGAAAAGAAGAAAATAAGAATTATTTATTGTGGAGTGAAAATATCATTGTGCTATCAAGTTGTATTATTTTTACACGAATAGGATGAATATTAATGGTTTCCGACTCAAAGAATAGACAGCACAAATTCGGATGAATACAATAAAATAATTTAAATAGGAATATAATTCTTGCCCTAGGGTGTCTTGAACCCAGGACCTATCCGTTACGAAGCAACAGCCTTATCCCTCCTACACTTTTACAGTATATCGGTGGGCTCACGGGTAGCTTACGTCACTGAATCCCAATGCAATGGTTTAAGGTCGAATGATTTCAGTTCAATCTTTAAGACCGGCAGGAATGCATTCATCAGTGCCTGGCATGTTTTCAACTTACAGTTACGTATCCTAATGACTGATTTGCATTCTAATAATGCCCATGAACAGCAGATACCACCCTCAATTGACAACCTTCCACCATGTTTGATTCCTTGAACCTAGCCCTGCTGAGCCTATCGAAACAGCCGGTATACATGTCAGTTACGTTACAGAAGCCTGTACCGAAACTGCGGCTACATCCCATCTTAACATTACAGCCTGTACCGTTTCTTCTCTGAGAGTCAATGCTGGCGGTACAAAGTTACAACCTCTACCATCTCTTGTAGCGTTACGTAAAATCCAGCATTGATAACGCTCATTTCGTTCTTATTCAAACCAACAACATTATCATTATTATTATTATTATTATTATTATTAATATTATTATCTTAGGTGTGTGTGAAATCAGTGTGTTAACCAGTGACACTGTGTTGGCTGTGGTAATGTGCGTATTTGTAATTGTGGCTAGGTTTGGGAAGGAAATGATCGTGGCCTTCACTTAGATACCATCCAGGCATTTGCCTCACGTGGCTTAGTCTGGTGTTTAGAGCCGACGACATCGTAGTTCCTCCCCTTTCAACCCCAATAACTAACTAACTAATTAACTAACTGACTTGGCTTAGTGTACAGTTTCTAGCGCTGAGGCTAGAAATATCTTTGCAGGAAGAGATGGGGATCGAACCCAGGTCCTTTAAAAGAGGCGTCACATTGCACACTCATCTCAAGGAAGGTGACTTTGTGTAATTTTATTTCTGAATTATTTCCGGATTACACAAGTTGTGAAAGACACACGTCCACTTCCAAACTGAGTTTACACAACTGTTTTGATTCCTTGTTGTGCATTTTTTTCTTTCTCTCAACTATCTTGGACATTTTGAGTTACGTAACAGTCTTCAATATAATATCCAAATTGTATCGTACTAAAAATCTGACACACTTGAGTGATGAATTACAATAGGTGTAATATAAAATTAATTGTTTCGTTTATTCCTTTTCTTTTTCTACCCTCCAGGTAGGATTTACCCTCGGAATCAGGGAATGATCCTGCCTTTACCGCCTCTACGGGCAGTGTCCTGGATCTTGACATCCGGTTTTGGGATACAACTGGGGAGGGAGGCTGGACTAGCGCCTCGCCCAGGTGGTCTCACCTGCAAAGCGAATAGTGGGCCACATGAGGGACGGGACGGGATGGGAAGAATGGGGGGGGGGGGATGGACATGGAACGGGGAAGGAGGCAGCTGTGGCCTGACGTTAGATACCATCCCGACATTAGCCCGGGAACGATCTGGGAAACCACGGAAAACCACTTCGGGGATGGCAGAGGTGGGATTCAAACCACCTCGACTCATTTGGACCACCCGAGGCTGAGTAGACCCCGTTCCAATCATACCGTTTTTCAAATTACGTAGCAGACCCAGGAATCGGACCTTGGGCCTCTGGGGTGGCAGCTAAGCATGCTGCCCACTACACAACGGAGATGACCCAATATAAAATTATAATTAATATTAGTTATTGTGAAGTCGCCTCCATCGCTTAGCGGTCTGCATGGTTTGCTGCCGCCCTGGAGGTCCTGGGTTCGATTCCCGGCTCAGCCACGAAATATGAAAAGTGGTATGAGGACTGGAACTGGGTCTATTCAGTCTGGGGTATTCCAAATGACTAGAGGGCGTTCGATTCCAACCTCAGCTATCTTCGAAGTTGTTTTCCGTGGTTTCCCACTTCGTCTTCGGGCAAATGCCGGGATGGTGCCTTCTTCAAGGCCACGGCCGCCTCCTTCCCTCTTCCTTGCCTATCCATCCTGACCATCCCTTACCTGCCCTCATGAGGCCCCTGTTCGCTTTGCAGGTGTGGCCGCCTGGGCGAGGTGCCAATCACATTTCACCAGTTGTATCCACTCCGATTAGATGTTCCCAGCTCTAGGACACTGCCCGTAGAGGCGGTAGTGGTTAGTTCCCTTGCTGAGTCCGTTGGTTCCACCAACCTGGAGGGTAAACGACTAAGAAAAGATAAGAAGAAAAGAAGAATTATTTATTGTGGAGTGAAAATATCATTGTGCTATCAAGTTGTATTATTTTACACGAATAGGATGAATATCAATGGTTTCCGACTCAGAAGAGACAGCACAATGTTGGATGGACACAATAAAATAATTTAAAAAGGAATAAAATTTTTGTCCCTAAGGTGTCTCGAAGCCAGGACCCACCCGTTACGAAGCAACAGCCTTACAACTCCTACACTTTCCCAGTATACTGGTGGGCTCACAGGTAGCTTACGTAACTGAATCCCAATGCAATGGTTTAAGGTCGAATGATTTCAGTTCAATCTTTATGACCGGCAGGAATGCATTCATCAGTGCCAGGCATGTTTTCAACTTACAGTTACGTATCTTAATGACTGATTTGTATTCTAATAATGCCCATCAACAGCAGATACCACCCTCAATTGACAACCGTCCACCATCTTTGATTGCTTCGAGCTCGCCCTGCTGATCCAATCAATCAGGCGGTACACATGCGAGAAACGTTCCTCAAGCCTGTACCGAAACTGCGGCTACATCCAACCTTAACGTTACAGCCTGTACCGTTTCTCCTCTGAGGGTCAATGCAGGCGGTACAAAGTTACCACCTCTACCATCTATTGCAGCGTTACGCAAAATCCAGCATTGATAACGCTCATTTCGTTGTTATTCGTACCCACAACATTATTATTATAATTATAATTATTATTATTATTATTATTATTATTATTATTGTCTTAGGTGTGTGTGGAATCAGTGTGTTAACCAGTGACATTGTGTTGGCTGTGGTAATGTGCGTATTTGTAATTGTGGCTTGGTTTGGGAAGGAAATGATCGTGGCCTTCACTTAGGTACCATCCGGGCATTTGCCTGGCTTTGAAGTAGGGAATCACGCCATTCCACCTCCAGCATAGCTAGGTAGGAATCTAAACTATCTCTTCCAAACTATCCTCACGTGACTTAGTCTAGTGGTTAGCGCCGATGACCTCGTAGTTCCTCCACTTTCAACCCCAATAACTAACTAAATAACTAACTAATTAACTAACTAACTAGGCTTAGTGTACAGTTTCTAGCGCTCTGCCACGAAATATGAAAAGCGGTACGAGGACTGGAACGGGGTATATTCAGCCTCGGGTGTTCCAAATGAGTAGAGGGGGTTCGATTCCCAACTCAGCTATCCTCGAAGTTGTTTTCCGTGGTTTCCCACTTCGTCTTCGGGCAAATGTCGGGATGGTGCCTTCTTCAAGGCCACGGCCGCCTCCTTCCCTCTTCCTTGCCTATCCATCCAGACCATCCCTTACCTTCCCTCATGAGGCCCCTGTTCGCTTTGCAGGTGTGGCCGCCTGGGCGAGGTGCCAATCACACCTCACCAGTTGTATCCACTCCGATTAGATGTTCCCAGCTCTAGGACACTGCCCGTAGAGGCGGTAGTGGTGAGTTCCCTTGCTGAGTCCGTTGGTTCCACCAACCTGAAGGGTAAACGACTAAGAAAAGATAAGAAGAAAAGAAGAATTATTTATTGTGGAGTGAAAATATCATTGTGCTATCAAGTTGTATTATTTTTACACGAATAGGATGAATATTAATGGTATCCGACTCAGGGAGTAGACAGCACAAAGTCGGATGGATACAATAAAATAATTTAAAAAAATACAATTTTTGTCCTTAGGGTGTTTCGAACCCATGACACATCCGCTACGAAGCAACAGCCTTACCCCTCCTACACTTTTCCAGTATAACGGTGGGCTCACAGGTAGCTTACGTAACTGAATCCCAATGCAATGATTGAAGGTCGAATGATTTCAGTTCAATCTTTAAGACCGACAGGAATGCATTCATCAGTGCCTGGCATGTTTTCAACTTACAGTTACGTATCTTAATGACTGATTTGCATTCTAAAAATGCCCATGAACAGCAGATACCACCCTAAGTTGACAACCGTCCACCATGTTTGATTCCTTGCACCTAGCCCTGCTGAGCCAATCGAAATTGCCGGTATACATGTCAGTAACGTTACAGAAGCCTGTACCGAAACTGCGGCTACATCCCATCTTAACGTTACAGCCTGTACCGTTTCTTCTCTGAGGGTCAATGCTGGCGGTACAAAGTTACAACCACTACCATCTCTTGTAGCGTTACGAAAAATCTAGCATTGATAACGCTCATTTCGTTCTTATTCGTACCAACAACATAATCAATATTATTATTATTATTATTATTATTATTATTATTATTATTATTATTATTATCTTAGGTGTGTGTGGAATCAGTGTGTTAACCAGTGACATTGTGTTGGCTGTGGTAATGTGCGTATTTGTAATTGTGGCTAGTTTTGGGAAGGAAATGATCGTGGCCTTCACTTAGGTACCATCCAGGCATTTTCCTCACGTGGCTTAGTCTAGTGTTTAGCGCCGACGACCTCGTAGTTCCTCCCCTTTCAACCCCAATAACTAACTAACTAATTAACTAACTGACTAGGCTTAGTGTACAGTTTCTAGCGCTGAGGCTTTGCAGGAAGAGATGGGGATCGAACCCAGGTCCTTTAAAAGAGGAGTCACAGTGCACACTCATCTTATGGAAGGTGGATTTGTGTAATTTTATTTCTGAAATATTTCCGGATTACAAAAATCGTGAAAGACACGCGTCCACTTCCAAACTGAGCTTACACAAGTGATTTGATTCCTTGTTGTGCATTATTTTCTTTCTCTCAACTATCTTGGACATTTTGATTTACGTAACAGTCTTCAATATAATATCCAAATTGTATCGTATTAAAAATCTGACACATTTGAGTGATGAATTACAATAGGTGTAATATAAAATTATTTGTTTCGTTTATTCCTTTTCTTTTTCTACCCTCCAGGTAGGCTTTTCCCACGGACTCAGTGAATGATCCCGCCTTTACTGCCTCTACGGGCATTGTCCTGGATCTTGACATGCAGTTATGGGATACAACTGGGGAGGGAGGCTGGACTAGCGCCTCGCCCAGGTGGCCTCACCTGCAAAGCGAATAGTGGGCCACATGAGGGACGGGACAGGATGGGAAGAATGGGAGGGTTAAACATGGAACGGAGAAGGAGGCGGCTGTGGCCTGACGTTAGATACCATCCCGACATTAGCCCGAAGACGAAGTGGGAAACCGCGGAAAACCACTTCGGGATGGCTGAGGTGGGAATCAAACAACCTCGAATCATTTGGACCACCCGAGGCTGAGTAGACCCCGTTCCAATCATACCGCTTTTCAAATTACGTAGCAGACCCAGGAATCGGACCTTGGGCCTCTGGGGTGGCAGCTAAGCATGCTGCCCACTACACAACGGAGATGACCCAACATAAAATTATAATTATTATTATTTATTGTGAAGTCGCCTCCATCGCGTAGCGGTCAGCATGGTTAGCTGCCGCCCTGGAGGTCCTGGGTTCGATTCTCGGCTCTGCCACGAAATATGAATTGTGGTATGAGGACTGGAACGGGGTCTACTCAGCCTCGGGTGTTCCAAATGAGTAGAGGGGGTTCGATTCCCACCTCAGCCATCCTTGAAGTGGTTTTCCGTTGTTTACCACTTCGTCTTCGGGCAAATGCCTAAATGGTACCTTCTTCAAGGCCACGGCCGCCTCCTTCCCTCTTCCTTGCCTATCCATCCTGACCATCCCTTACCTTCCCTCATGAGGCCCCTGTTCGCTTTGCAGGTGCGGCCGCCTGGGCGAGGTGCCAATCACATCTCACCAGTTGTATCCACTCCGATTAGATGTTCCCAGCTCTAGGACACTGCCCGTAGAGGCGGTAGTGGTGAGTTCCCTCACTGAGTCCGTTGGTTCCACCAACCTGGAGGGTAAACGACTAAGAAAAGAAAAGAAGTAAAGGAGAATTATTTATTGTGGAGTGAAAATATCATAGTGCTATCAAATTGTATTATTTTACACGAATAAGATAAATATTAATGGTTTCCGACCCAGAGAATAGACAGCACAAAGTCGGATGGATACAATAAAATAATTTTAAAAGAAATAAAATCTTGGTCACTAGGGTGTCTCGAACCCAGGACCTATCCGTTACGAAGCTACAGCCTTACCCCTCAGGCACTTTTCCAGTATAACTTCTAGCTCACAGGTAGCTTACGTAACTGAATCCGAATGCAATGGTTGAAGGTCGAATGATTTCAGTTCAATCTTCAAGACCACCAGGAATGCATTCATCAGTGCCTGGCATGTTTTCAACTTAAAGTTACGTATCTTAATGACTGATTTGCATTCTAATAATTCCCATCAACAGCAGATACCACCCTCAATTGACAACAGTCCACCATGTTTGATTCCTTGCACCTAGCCTTGCTAAGCCAATCGAAAGAGCCGGTATACATATCAGTAACGTTACCAAGCCCTGTACCGAAACTGCGGCTACATCCAACCTTAACGTTACAGCCTGTACCGTTTCTTCTCTGAGGGTCAATGCTGGCGGTACAAAGTTACAACCTCTACCAACTCTTGTAGCGTTACGCAAAATCCATAATTGATAACGCTCATTTTGTTGTTATACGTACCGACAACATTATTATTATTATTATTGTTATTATTAATGTTATTATTATCTTAGGTGTGTGTGGAATCAGTGTGTTAACCAGTGGCAATTTGTTGGCTGTGGTAATTTGCGTATTTGTAATTGTGGCTAGGTTTGGGAAGGAAATGATCGTGGCCTTCACTTAGGTACCATTCGGGCATTTGCCTGGCTTTGAAGTAGGAAATCACGCCATTCCACCTCCAGCATAGCTAGGTAGGAATCTAGCCTATCTCTTCCAAACTATCCTCACGTGGCTTAGTGTTGTGTTTAGCGCCGTTGACCTCGTAGTTCCTCCCCTTTCAACCCCAATAACCTACTAACTGACTAATTAACTAACTGACGAGGCTTGTTGTACAGTTTCTAGCGCTGAGGCTAGAAATATCTTTGCAGGAAGAGATGGGGATCGAACCCTGGTCCTTTAAAAGAGGAGTCACATTGTATACTCATCTAATAGATGGTGGCTTTGGGTAATTTTATTTCTGAAATATTTCCGAATTCCACAAATCGTGAAAGACACACGTCCACTTCCGAACTGAGCTTACACTGAGCGTAGCGGTCAGCATGGTTAGCTATCGCCCCGGAGGTCCTGGGTTCGATAACCGGCTCTGCCACGAAATTTCAAAAGTGGTTCGAGGACTGGAACGGGGTCTACTCAGCCTCGGGTGGCCCAAATGAGTAGAGAGGTTTGATTCCCACCTCACCCATTCTCGTAGTGGTTTTCCGTTGTTTACCACTTCGTCTTCGGGCAAATGCCTAAATGGTACCTTCTTCAAGGCCACGGCCGCCTCCTTCCCTCTTCCTTGCCTATCCATCCTGACCATCCCTTACCTTCCCTCATGAGGCCCCTGTTCGCTTTGCAGGTGCGGCCGCCTGGGCGAGGTGCCAATCACATCTCACCAGTTGTATCCACTCCGATTAGATGTTCCCAGCTCTAGGACACTGCCCGTAGAGGCGGTAGTGGTGAGTTCCCTCGCTGAGTCCGTTGGTTCCACCAACCTGGAGGGTAAACGACTAAGAAAAGAAAAGAAGTAAAGGAGAATTATTTATTGTGGAGTGAAAATATCATAGTGCTATCAAATTGTATTATTTTACACGAATAAGATAAATATTAATGGTTTCCGACCCAGAGAATAGACAGCACAAAGTCGGATGGATACAATAAAATAATTTTAAAAGAAATAAAATATTGGTCACTAGGGTGTCTCGAACCCAGGACCTATCCGTTACGAAGCTACAGCCTTACCCCTCAGACACTTTTCCAGTATAACTTCTAGCTCACAGGTAGCTTACGTAACTGAATCCGAATGCAATGGTTGAAGGTCGAATGATTTCAGTTCAATCTTCAAGACCACCAGGAATGCATTCATCAGTGCCTGGCATGTTTTCAACTTAAAGTTACGTATCTTAATGACTGATTTGCATTCTAATAATGCCCATCAACAGCAGATACCACCCTCAATTGACAACAGTCCACCATGTTTGATTCCTTGCACCTAGCCTTGCTAAGCCAATTGAAAGAGCCGGTATACATATCAGTAACGTTACCAAGCCCTGTACCGAAACTGCGGCTACATCCAACCTTAACGTTACAGCCTGTACCGTTTCTTCTCTGAGGGTCAATGCTGGCGGTACAAAGTTACAACCTCTACCAACTCTTGTAGCGTTACGCAAAATCCATAATTGATAACGCTCATTTTGTTGTTATACGTACCGACAACATTATTATTATTATTATTGTTATTATTAATGTTATTATTATCTTAGGTGTGTGTGGAATCAGTGTGTTAACCAGTGGCAATTTGTTGGCTGTGGTAATTTGCGTATTTGTAATTGTGGCTAGGTTTGGGAAGGAAATGATCGTGGCCTTCACTTAGGTACCATTCGGGCATTTGCCTGGCTTTGAAGTAGGAAATCACGCCATTCCACCTCCAGCATAGCTAGGTAGGAATCTAGCCTATCTCTTCCAAACTATCCTCACGTGGCTTAGTGTTGTGTTTAGCGCCGTTGACCTCGTAGTTCCTCCCCTTTCAACCCCAATAACCTACTAACTGACTAATTAACTAACTGACGAGGCTTGTTGTACAGTTTCTAGCGCTGAGGCTAGAAATATCTTTGCAGGAAGAGATGGGGATCGAACCCTGGTCCTTTAAAAGAGGAGTCACATTGTATACTCATCTAATAGATGGTGGCTTTGGGTAATTTTATTTCTGAAATATTTCCTAATTCCACAAATCGTGACAGACACACGTCCACTTCCGAACTGAGCTTACACTGAGCGTAGCGGTCAGCATGGTTAGCTATCGCCCCGGAGGTCCTGGGTTCGATAACCGGCTCTCCCACGAAATTTCAAAAGTGGTTCGAGGACTGGAACGGGGTCTACTCAGCCTCGGGTGGCCCAAATGAGTAGAGAGGTTTGATTCCCACCTCACCCATTCTCGTAGTGGTTTTCCGTGGTTTCCCACTTCGTCTTCGGTCAAATGCCTAAATGGTACCTTCTTCAAGGCCACGGCCGCCTCCTTCTCTCTTTCTTGCCTATCCATCCTGACCATCCCTTACCTTCCCTCATGAGGCCCCTGTTCGCTTTGCAGGTGCGGCCGCCTGGGCGAGGTGCCAATCACACCTGACCAGTTGTATCCACTCCGATTAGATGTTCCCAGCTCTAGGACACTGCCCGTAGAGGCGGTAGTGTGAGTTCCCTCGCTGAGTCCGTTGGTTCCACCAACCTGGAGGGTAAACGACTAAGAAAGGAAGTAAAGGAGAATTATTTATTGTGGAAAGAAAATATCATAGTGCTATCAAATTGTATTATTTTACACGAATAGTATGAATATTAATGGTTTCCGACTCAGAGAATAGACAGCACAAAGTCGGATGGATACAATAAAATAATTTTAAAAGAAATAATATTTTGGTAACTAAGGTGTATTGAACCCAGGACCTATCCATTACGAAGCTACGGCCTTACCCCTCCTACACTTTTCTAGTAAATCTACCATGTCACAGGTAGCGTACGTAACTGAATCCGAATGCAATGGCTGAAGGTCGAATGATTTCAGTTCAATCTTCAAGACCGGCAGGAATGCATTCATCAGTGCCTGGCATGTTTTCAACTTACAGTGACGTATCTAATGACTGATTTGTATTCTAATAATGCCCATCTACAGCAGATACCACCCTCAATTGTCAACCGTCCACCATCTTTGATTGCTTGGAGCTCGCCCTGCTGAGCCAATCAAACAGGCGGTACACATGCGAGAAACGTTCCTCAAGCCTGTACCGAAACTGCGGCTACATCCAACCTTAACGTTACAGCCTGTACCGTATCTTCTCTGAGAGTCAATGCTGGCGGTACAAAGTTACAACCTCTACCAACTCTTGTAGCGTTACGTAAAATCCAGCATTGATAACGCTCATTTCGTTGTTATTCGTACCGACAACATTATCATTATTATTATTATTTTTATTATTATTATTATTATTATTATTATTATTATTATCTCAGGTGTGTGTGGAATCAGTGTGTTAACCAGTGACATTGTGTTGGCTGTGGTAATGTGCGTATTTGTAATTTTGGCTAGGTTTGGGAAGGAAATGACCGTGGCCTTCACTTAGCTACCATCCGGGCATTTGCCTGGCTTTGAAGCAGGAAACCACGCCATTCGACCTCCAGGATAGCTAGATAGGAATCTAACCTATCTCTTCCAAAATATCCTCACGAGGCTTAGTGTAGTGCTTGGGGCCGATGACCTCGTAGTTTCTCCTCTTTGAACCTCAATAAAGAACTAACTAACTATCTAACTAACTGACTAAGCTTAGTGTACACTTTCTAGCACTGAGGCTTGAAAATCTTTGTTGGAAGAAATAGGGATCAAACCCAGGTCCTTTCATAGAGGAGTAACATTGCACACTCAGTTCACCCAAGGTGACTTTGTGTAATTTTATTTCTGAAATATTTCCGGTTTTCACAAATCGTAAAAGACACACGTCCACTTCCAAACTGAGCTTACACAACTCTATTGAATTCTTGTTGTGCATAATTTTCTTTCTTTCAACTATTGTGGACATTTTGTGTTACGTAACAGTCTGCAATATAATAAACAGATTGTATCGAACTAAAAATCTGACACACTTGAGTGATGAATTACAATAAGAGTGGTAAAAATTTATTTGTCTCGTTTTATCTCTTCTTTTTCTTAGTCAGATTACCCTCCTGTTAAGCTTCTCCCACGGACTCATGGGGGATACAACCTTATCGCCTCTACGGGCAGTGTCCTGGACCTTGATATCCAGTTGGGAGATACAACTGGGGGAGAATCTGGACTAGCGCCTCGCCCTGGCGGCCTCACCTACAATGCGAATAGAGGGTCTCATGAGGGTCGGGACGGGATGTGAAGAATGGCACGGATATATATGGAAGAGGGAAGGAGGCGCCCGTGGCCTGACGGTAGATACCATCCCGGCATTAGTTTGAAGACGAAGTGGGAAACCACGGAAAACCTCTTCGAGGATTGCTGAGGTGGGAATCAAATACTATCTACTCATTCGGACCACCCGAGTCTGAGTAGACCCCGTTCCTATCATGCTGCTTTTAAAATTTCGAGGCAGACCCAGGAATCGGACTTCAGGCCTCCGGGTTGGCAGCTAAGCACGCTGCCCACTACACAACGGAAACGACCCAAAATAGAATTATAATATTATTTATTGTGGAGTGAGAATATCATTGTGCTATCAAATTTTAATATTTTACACGAATAGGATGAATATTAATGGTTTTCGACTTAGAGATTAGACAGCACAAAGTAGGATGGATACAATAAAATCATTTAAAAAGAAATAAAATTTTGGTCACTAGGGCGTCTTGAACACGGGACCCATCCGTTACGAAGCTACAGCCTTACTCCTCGTACACTTTTCCAGTATATCGCTAAACTCACAGGTAGCCTACGTAACTTAATCCCAATTGCTGAAGGTCAAATGATTTCAGTTCAATCATTAAGACCGGCAGGAATGCATTCGTCAGTGCCTGGCATGTTTTCAACTTACAGTTACGCATCTTAATGACAGATTTGCATTAATAATGCCCATCAGCAGCGGATATTACCCTCAATTGACAACCTTCCACCATCTTTGATGCCTTAGAGCTCGCTCTGCTGAGCCAATCAAACAGGCGGTATACATGTCAGTAACGTTACCAAGCCCTGTACCGAAACTGCGGCTACATCCAACCTTAACGTTACAGCCTGTACCGTTTCTTCACTGACGGTCGATGCTGGCGGTACAATGTTACAACCTCTACCATCTCTTGTAGCGTTACGTAAAACCCAGCATTGATTACGCTCTTTTCGTTGTTATTTGTACAGACAACATTATCATTATAATAATAATAATTATTATTATTATTATTTTTTTTATTTTTATTTTTTATTTTTTTTATTTAATCAATTTACCCTCTAGGTTGGTGGTTCCCACGGACTCAGTGAGGGAACTCACCACTACCGCCCTATGGGCAGTGTCCTGGAATTTGGAACATCTGTTCGGGAGGGATACAACTGGGGAGGTGTGATCAGCACTTCGCCCAGGCGGCCTCACCTGCAAAGCGAACACGGGCCTCATGAGGGATGGGAAGGGATGGAAGATTGGGATGGATAGGCTAGGAAGAGGGAAGAAGGCGGCCGTGGCCTGACAGTAGGTACCATCCCGGCATTTGCCCGAAGACGAAGTGGGAAACCCCGGAAAACCACGTCGAGGATGGCTGAGGTTGGAATCGAACCCCCTCTACTCATTTGGACCACCCGAGGCTGAGTAAACCCCGTTCTAGTCCTCATACCACTTTTCAAATTTCGTGGCAGACCCAGGAATCGAACCCAGGACCTCCGGGGGCAGCCGACCATGCTGACCACTACGCTACGGAGGCGACATTCGTATTTATATTATTAAAAATATTTATTATTTTTAGCATTCTTATCTTATATGTGTGTGAGGAATATCTCTGGTAACCCATGCCATTGTGTTGCCTGTGGTAATGTGTGTATTTGTAATTGAAGCTAGGATTTGGAAGGAAATGACCGTCACCTTCAGTTGGGAACAATCCGGGCATTTGCCTGGCGTAGAAGTAGGAAACCACGCCATACCATCTACAGGATAGCTAAGGTGGGAATCTAACCTACCTCTTCTCAATTATCCTCACTCAGGCTAAATGTAATTCCTGGAAGAGATGGGAATCGAACCCAGGACCATTAAAACAGAAGTCTGATTACACACTCTGTTGACGGACGGCGGCTTAGTGAAATTTTATTTCTTAAATCTTTATGATTAATCAAATCGTAAAATATCACACTTTACTTCATAACTCTTCCCCGCCATATTTGATTCCTTGCACCCGGGCCGCGTGCTGTACCGATTGAAACATACGGTACAGCTTGGATTAACGTTACACATGGCCGTACCGGAACTGCTACGAGATCCAAACGTAACGTTACAGCTTGTACCATATCTACTCTGTCGTCCAATGCTCGCGGTACAACACATGCGGAATAGCTGTAACGTTACTAATGCCTGTTCCAGATCTGACGTTTTATGAAATGTAACGTTACAGTCTGTACCGTCTCTACTGTACCGATCAATGCCTACGGTACAACTGTTACGTTACTGCTGTAACGTTACACTTGAATATAACGTTAGTTGCGGTACAGGCAATAGTAACGTTACCAAGCCACATCAGTTCCACGTTACGTAACGTGTAACGTAACGTTAAACTCAGCGTTAATAACGTTCATTTCGTTAAGTTACGGGTCCCTGCTTGAAACTGTCGTGTTTTAAGGTAAACATAATCAAAGAAAGTTGATACTGGTAATGTGTACCTCGAAAATGCATCGCAACGTTTGGTTCTTATGTAATTTTGTCAATTTCTCAATAAGAATCGTTCCCTTACCCCTGGAAAAGGACTTGGGGGCACAATTTTTTAAAAGTTTGAGAATCCCTGCTTTAGAGCCACGAACTGTTTCCATTCATTTGACTATGTCTCAAGAATGTACTGTAGAAGTCAGTCGCTACCACATTCTCCGTCGGGCAGATGGATGTTGACGATTAATTCTGATTTCAAGAAACCAACCAGAATACGTTTGTGACTGTTAATGTTGCGACATTTATTCTTGAAGTATTTGACCGAGTAGCCTATTGATGTCTTTGAAAATGGGAGTCAGAAATGTTACTTTCATTTCTTCGTGTATATTGACGATTTCTTCCCGTACTTCAATGGAGATGATTTCTGCAGATTCCGATTTTGTAGGCTTATAGTGATAATCCGGCAATTTTGTTGTGTATGGCCTCTTCCTAAATAATTCTTTTTGTTGTGTTCGTGGTCCACCGAAAAAGCGATGGAACAGCGCCCGGTTTTTATCTTGCTCTCTCACCTTCAGATACAAACGCATAAATTCAGTGGTTGTTATCGAAATGTCTAATCAGTTTATAGATACAAAACGGGAATTATTTCCCTTTGTAAGTCACACTAATCCAACACAGTTTTCGTGAAGTCATCGGGTTGTAAATGATGGAAACACACTTTAATATATTCGGTCAGATTTTTCTCACCGAAATTTTCCTTCTGATAGCATGTGACCATTTCTTCCTCATTTCTTTATTTTGTGGTAATTGGTGAAACGAAAACGGGCTTCCCTGATTTTTGCAAAGAGGAACACTGCAATAGCTCGGCATAGTCACGGAAATATAATTTAAACAACTTAAATTCGTACATATTAGCGGCATGAGAACACAGGAGACAAATGAAGTGCGCCTTGCGCTTACCCAGTACAACAGCAGTGCGCTCTGTCGGTGCTAGTTCTATACATCCCTATTGTCCTATGATATATATATATATATATATATATATATAGGTATCGGTAATATATTGAAAGGAAGACAAAAGGAGATTATTACCGGGTGAGTTAGCCGTGGTGGTTACGGCATGACTAATAGCAGTCGCTGACATCCGGGAGGCGAGGAGGTTCGATTCCCCTCTCCGGCAACCTTGAAGATGGTCTTCTGTGGTTTCCCATCTCCCTTCCAGGCAAATGCCGGGGTTGGTCCCTCACTATAGGCCACAGCCGCTACCTTCCAACTCCTCGCCCTTCCCTTCCAACTTTCCTCCCAAACGGTACTTGTAGCTCACCCATTGGGTGTCCGTCTCGAAGCAGCTACAAAACTGGCGAGCCGAACATGTCCTCGGACACTCCCGGCACTAAAAGCCATACGCTAAAAAAAAAGGAGATTATTACTGTCTATCTTTGGAAGGAAGATAATGTGTACAAGTAATAAGTTGAAGGAAGATTATCTATACAGAAGGAGGATCCATTTCGAGGTTATCTACACGGAGAATGCAAATGGATTAATAAAGTTTCCCACCATAATTTATAAATATGCCCATAATACAGCCGTCCATATGGTAAGCTCCAATCTATTTATTAGGTCATTATTAGAAGTAACTTCCATTTATGATTAACTCGTGCTCGTATCGCTTTAAACTAAATAAACACCAAGTTAGCACTACTTGTTTTTTTATATGTACTCGTATAATAATTCATGTCAGGTCAGAAATCGCAAGCTATCAGTTGTGTTCCATCACCTTACAACCCGTGATAAAAGATTTTTCTGTGCTTATAAAATATTATTATTTCCAAAACTACTTGGAAATTGGCGCCCTCTCCGGTCAAATAAGACTAAATTAAAAAGGAAAAAAGTAAGATATTATTTTTATACAGTTATGTGGGGGGTTGTTGTTGTTGGCTCTTTATAAAGAAGCAAATAAAGACAGACATAAAACGTTTCAGTCTGACCCCAGTCCCAATTTCAAACGGATCAGAAATTTCTCCGTAACTTTACTTTCGAGATGGTATCCGTCAGTGTTTGTTTAATGATTTCTCTGGTTTGTTAGTCAACTCCAAACTCTTTTAAGGTATTAAATGAAGTTTGTCTGTCAAAGGTGTCGTACGCCTTTCGAATGTCGACAAAGCTGACCACAGTGTTCAGGCTCCTTAAAGCTCTTGTTCGTAGAATACTTTTCAAGTTAAAAATTTTCTCAACGCATGATCTGCCTTTTCGGAAACCAGCTTGCTATTCTCCTTTGAGGTGATCAACTCGTTCTTCAATTCTGCTCAACAAAACCTCAGAGAGTATCTTATATGTGATTGGAATTAGAGAAATCCCCCTGTAATCATTAGGGTCCTTTCGAGTACCTTTTTTATGAAGAGGGTGAATGAGCGCACATTTCCAGTCCTTTGGAATCTGCTCAGTTTTCCATATTTCTTCTATAAGGTGATGGATATTTCCTGCAGCGATCTCTCCACCAATCTTCCACATTTCAGCCAAAATGCCATCTTCCCCTCGTGCTTTATTATCCTTGAGCTCCTTGATTACCAATTCGACCTCATCAAGCCCTGGTGGTTGGGAATCTGGGTTCTCGTGAATTTGTGTTTTGGCGTCTAGTCTAGCAAGTGGTTCTTCACAATTTAATAGCCCTTTAAAATAATTCGCCATGAGCTCGCAGTTCCCTTCATTGTTCGTAACTATGCTATCATCATTACGCTTAAAGCAAAGAGTCGGTGGTTGATACCCGTGAAGTTCCTCTTTAAAGGTGCGATAAAATTCTCTAGTGTTGTTCTTTTTAAATTCTTCTTCCAGCTTCTCCAATCGTGATGTATCATATCTTCTCTTTTTGGCTCGTATGATCTTGGCTGTTTCTTTCCTTTCATTCTTGAAGTCTTCCCATTTTTCTTCGGATTTGTTGGAATAATAATAATAATATCGTATGGCCTTGGGTGCCGGGTGCACGGTTCAAGTTTTGTTATTCGCGCCCTGAGGGCAGTTTGCATGTTGAATTTTGTCGGAGGCGCTATGAAAGTCAAGGAGGTTACGCTAAAGTGCTTTCTAGTAAAGGAGGAGCTTTGTGTTGGCGGAAAATCCCGAGATTAATTTTGCCATTATGAACACGGCCTACTGAATTCAAATGGGTTCTTTAGCATGTCAACAACGTATGACATGCGAGTCGTGATTTTTGTCGCCTTTCAAAAATCACTTACCACGGCCAGGAGCGAACCTGGAAGCTTGCGGTTGGTGCTCCGACGCGATAACCACTCACCCACCGAGGCAAGCCATGCTAGTAGATAATCGAGTGGTAGAAACAGCTCCAGCTGTTCGTAACTTGGGTGTTATTATTGACAGCAAGTTGACGTTCTGGAATCATATCAGCAAGATTGCTGATAGGGCTGCAAGGATTGTTAACAACTTGTCGCGACTCATGGCTAATATCGGTGGCCCTTCACCCTTGAAGAGGAAATTGCTGGTGAGAGTGGCGGAATCAGTTATTCTGTATGGTGCAGAGATTTGGTCCGTAGCTCTTGGCTCTGAGATGTATAGGAAGCGGATGACCTCTGTTCACAGAAGAGCTGCCCTCAGAATAACTTCTTCCTGTCGTACTGTCTGGACCGGCAGTACTAGTAATTGCTGGGGCGATACCCATTTACATCCTGGCCAAGGAAAGGTGGCGTATATACTTACGCAAAGGAGAGCATTCTAAGATACGCGTGAAGAGGGAGGAAAGAGACAGATCTCTTCTGGAATGGCAGGAAGAATGAGAACGTGAACATCGTGGCAGGTGGATCGCTAGGATAATCAAGCAACTGAAGCCTTGGTTGTCGAGAGAACCTGGTGAGGTTAATTATTACATTACCATGTTTCTCTCTGGACATTATTATTATTGGATTTAAACACAATGTGTACAGAATTATTACATAACAGATATCATTGACATTCGTCCTTTGCATAGTACGAGATTGGCATTGTTCTTTTTGTACATTCAAATATGTGATACTGTGTGCTGGATTGGTTGCACAGTTCACAGCTGCATTGACTGTCGGCGTTGTGGTAACCTTTCCTGTTGCAGATTTTATGGTGGAAGCCGTGTATTGCTCCTCGGGTATAGAGGTGTCGTAGTTCATAGCCGGCTGATCTCCATTCCTTCTCCTTCATGGCTGGGGTGCGGTAGAATTCGGGGTCTATTTCTGTTGATTTCTGGGCTCTTTCTTCCAGGAACTTGATGCATGCTTGTGTTTGAATCAGGTTGTGTTCTAATATTAGGTCTTCTATAAATGTTTTTGTTCCCACCAGTTTATAAACTAATCTGGTTGGGGCGTACTTCGATACGCACAGTGTTTTCTTGAGGTATCTGGCTTTAACTCTATCCAGGTCTTTGATGTTTTTGTAGTTCAAGTGTGGCCAAATTATTTTAATTGCGTATGATGCTATTGGGGCGATTTTCAGGTTGAACAGTGAAATTGATGTTTTTAGTGAGAGGCTATGAAGTCTTTTGATTTCCAATGTGGCATTTATTGCGGAGTTGATCTTTCCTCAACATGTCTTGTGAAGGTGAATCCGGTGACCTGCAGAGTTACCCCTAAATATTTGTACGCCTTTGCTATGCCTAAAGTGTGATCCCCACATGTGAAGACATCCTTCGAGGATATTCGTCCGCCTTTGCGAAACTTCATTACTTTTGTCTTGTTCTGGTTTATTTTAAGTTCGTTTTCTTTCGTCCATTCCTCTAACCTATTGATAGCTTGCTGCATCGCTTCCCTGTTTATGCTTAGGATCACCATATCATCTGCATAGAGCAGTATTTTTACCCCTTCCGTTGTGATCTTTTGAACTACGTCGTTTGTGAGCATGTTGGAAAGTATCGGGCTTAGAGGGTCACCTTGTAGAACTCCATTTGTCTGTTTTATGTTCCTTGATTCTAGCTGACCGTCACATATGCTTATTACGTTGCTGTGCAGTATGCTTATTATGAGGCTAAGGAAAGGGTCTTCTGGTCCTAGAACTGTCTTCAGTTTTTGGATGAGAATGTTCCTGTTCACTCCATCAAAAGCTTGTTGATAATCTACGAAGGTCGCGTATGCGCTGCCTTTGGGTTCACTTAGTACTTCACCTATGTATCCTAGTACTTTCTGTATTGCTTGGATTGTCGATCTTCCTGGTATGAATCCGTGTTGTTCCTCTGGTGTCTCCTCCATTAATCGCTCGAAGATTCTTTCTCGTATGACGTTGGATAACATCTTGAAGGCTGCACATTCAAGCGCAATCCCCCTGTATGAGTCGGGTGCATCATGTGGTCCCCTGCCTTTGTATATTATCTTGATTGTTGATTTCCTCCAGGAGTTCGGTATATTTCGGAGTTCTAAACATTTGTTGTATAGGGCTGTCCATATTCGTATTGTGTATGGGAGTGATGCCTTGATGATTTCATTTGAAATGTTGTCCGGTCCTGCTGCTTTTCCAGGCTTGCTTCTCTGTATTACTGACCAGACTTCTGCTTCTGTTATGGTTGGTGGCATTTCCCCTTCCGTAAGCTCTCTTGGTCCGTCTTGTTGCTCGAAGGCAGTCAGTTGTAGGAGTTCTGTAAAGTGGGCTTCCCATGTCTCCAGCGGGATGTTTGGCACCAAGGTGCTTCTTCTTGCATCTAGGACTCTATACGGTTTATTTTCCGCTTCTCTCAGTAGCTGCTGCTCTTTTCGGAGTGCGTATTCTTTCCTATTTGCGCGAAGTAGGTTAACATAAGTCCTTCTTTCCTGATTATACTTTTCTCGATTTTCCTGACTCTGTTTACACTTTAGGTTATGAAGTCTTCCAAGAACGTTATTTCTTATTTCATAGCATTCTGTGTCGAACCACGGCTTGCTTCTCCTTATTGGAGGTGGGCCTGGAGTTGCTTCCAATAGACAATCCTGAAGTATTCGCATGGCGGTGTCCAGTTCTCCTTCTTCTATGAGTTTCATGACCTGGCCATGGTCAAGGGTCTGGCTGAGGGATTCTGTGTCTAATAGTCTGGGTGTCCATCTTCGCGTTTCCTTGGGCTCTCGTCCTGGGTTCTTTTGGAGTTGGAAGGTTGCTCTTACTGGTAAGTGTTTCCTGGTAGTATCCCAGGAATCCTTTCCCAGCACTGCGTGTCCCTTTAGCTTTATCTTTCTTCCGCGATAGAAAATTAAGTCGATGGTGCTGGTTCCGTTGTGTGCAATGTATGTGGGACTTTCTTCCTTGTTGATTAGTTGGAAGCCCTCTTCTTCCATAAGTTCCGTTAGGGCTCTTCCTTTTCTGTTTGGTATGTCCAGACGGCAGTTGAAGTCACCTGCCATTAGGGTTGATTTTTCCTGGCCGACATGTTCTAAAATTCTGGTGATGCTTTCGACCGTTTCCTCGGATTATATCTTGGGGCGAAGGTATACTCCTATTATTGTGATGTCCTTGAGGTGAACTGTAACTGAATCTTCGGTAACTTGGGTTTGTATAGACTGTCCTAGTGATGCCTTATGGAAGCAGGTGATCCCGCCTGAGGGGCGCCCGTTTCCGGGATGCTTTGCTAATGCGTGAGTCGCATAGTATCCCGTGATGTTCAAGGGTTCAGTTAAGAAAGTTTCACAAAATATTATTACGTCTTGCATAAATAGTGTGTTGTTTGGCAGTATGCTCAGGGCTGATTTAATTCCTTCTACATTCCATATTGTTAGTTCTATTGTTTGGATTTGTACTTCACTTTGTTTATTGAAAGAGATAGGGGCGAAAAGTGACCTCCTCTGGACAGAAATCTTCCGAGTCTAGCTTGTTTGCCTCATCCTCTGTTACTCCTATTCTAAACGCCTTTGACCGGCTTCTGGTTCTTATCTCTTCACAGGCACTTACTGACTTTATACCCTTGTCTTTCATATAACCTGTGATATCTTCTACCGTAGTAGATTCATCCAATCTTCCAATGGACATCCATTTGAGTTTCTTGGTTGGTTTCAGTCTGTCTGTTTTGGCTCCTGTGCCTGTTTTCGGAGGCGGGAATCCTTTTCTCGGAGCTGTTCGCAGACCACTACCTTTGTTTGTATGGCGGAGAGCTCTGTTGGGTACATTTCCTTCCTCCCTCGTATTGATCATCTTACTTTCTTTCCTTGGCCTCAATACCACTTCCCTCCATTCCTCCCTTGGAATAAGGTTTTCATTTCCTGTATCTACTTCTATAAAACATTCTCCACTCCTATTTGGGGTTTCTTGTGCGTCCGTTGTTTCTGTTTCCTTCGGTATTTTGTTTAGTTTCTGGTTGATTTTGTTTTCGATTAACGTGTCTAGCTCATTTCTTAGAAAATCCATTATGTTTTCTATGTGTGCTCTTATGTTTTCAAGATTTACCTCTTCGTTAGCTGCTATGTCGTTACCTTCACACTGATGTTCGTTTCCCTTTGGGCTCTCGTGTTGGTGGACCAGTTTTGGAATTTGCTCCCACGTTTGACCACCACAGCTCGTTAGTAGTTGGATCTCTCTACGTGGTGTTTCTTGTCTAGGACCGTTTGGTGCTGGAATGTCTGCGTCGGCATCGACAGGAGTCGGCACCATCCCTGTATGGGTGATGTCTTCTTCGTTACGCATTGGTGAATTTTGGTCTCCTTTAATGTGATTTTTTGTGTTCTTTTCGGAATAATGTTTCATTAATGCGTTTTTGACTGTTCTGAAACATTCTCTAATGTCATTTACCGCCTGTTTCAGATCCTCTTTAGCTTCTTTTTTCAGGTAACCACCGGTTTCCGTGATATTCTCTATTGCTTTCAGAGCGAATTCAATTGTTATAATGAAGCACACCTCCATCGAATGGGAATATCACCGAGTTCACGGTGTCGTTATTGTGATGATCAATGGGATGACGTTCAGCCCGCGATCTTTGCATGCTTGTGGGGGAGAAATCTTCGAAGACTACTGGAGACAAAAGTTGGAGTCATTACACCAGACAATGTGGTGGATAAAATGCTCAGCAGCAGAGAGAGATTTGGGCACGTATTGCTGTCGAGATCTTTGAGGTGCTAAAATAAAACAAAAAAAAGTCCTCTCGGCACGCCGGAAGGCGGAGGTAGATTTCACCGGACAAACTTGGGGATAGTCGAAAATAGGCAGAATATGCAGGTTTTCGTAGAAGGATCAGACCACATTAATTGCGTGAAAGTATTTTATAATTGGAGATTAATTAACTTTGTTTTTCGTCATTTTATGCATATTTTAAACATTCTATTGTCTTATGATGACGGTAACCTTCTTGTCATTTGGAGTCCATTTTTATACTTGTGGTCACACTGTCCTTATGCAAAGTTTCGACACTGATGTGTAACTATGTAACGGTCTGTTACTTCTTCACGCAAAATTATATCTCCCGCAGAGATGTTGGTTGGTTCCTCAGTTTAGGGGCTGCGACAACGTGGTCATGTAACCCCGTGTACTTTGGGTGAGTGTAGAATCTGTCTGATAAACGGTGTGAATTGTGATAGCTGTATTAGTCTGTAATTCAGGTAAGGAATGCAGACGCTCAATTTCAAGCAGTAGTTCCTAATGTTGCTACCAGATACTACCGTCAACGACACCTAGCTGTGAACTTGGCTACTAGATGCCACCGCAATCAGCAACTCTCAACGAACGTTGGAACTTCCCCTCCAAAGGAAAGCATACTGAGGGATTTTTAGCAGTCTTAGAAAATCTGACGACTTTGGCCGGCTTTGAATCCGCGACCTTGGGCATAGGAGTTCAGCATGCTACCAGTTAAGTCACCGAAGCCGCATCACACTTAGTCAGATGGAAATCTGAATCTGATCTCGCGCAAGTGCGTTGTCATGGCAACGTCTGATGGCTCATCCCTCATCAATTTAGTAGTGTTGCCATGTCAACCACTGAGAGCTCTTGGCATTTTCTTACAATTCCGAAATCATTTTTCTCATCCCTTGGCGTAATGGTGGCTCATATCAAAAATTCTTTCAGACAAAAGTTTTAGGTAATTGTTAGGGGAATATTGTCCATTTTGTACGGTTTTGATATTGTGCCTATTAACAGAGATATGATTAATGTTTCCCGAAAAAAACATTTTTTTCCACCCCTTTGGTCAATGGTTGGTGCTATCAAAAAAACGTTTCAAACATAAATTTCTGAGCTTTATCCGACACATAGTTTGAACTTTGAACGGATTCGATATTTCACATATTAAGAAAGTTATAGCAATATTTCATTTTTTCGAAAAAAAAAAGTCCCCCATTTTCATCCCCTTCGACCGATTTAGCCCAGTAACGAACTCGTCCGAGATTTTATGGGTATACATATTCGGTAAAAAATTCAAAGTGTTTGGTGCAAAATTACGGCACTTATCGTGTCCACAAGAAACTGATATACATATATATACATATATTACATAAATTATATATAAACTTTTGAACTGACGGTGGTTTTGGGGTCTGGGGGATGTGAAACGCGAAGATATGTCGAAATTTTCCGGAAATCGAAACATGGTACCCATTGCAATAGTTAGCTTTCTAATGAAATCTACCTAAAATACTGCCGTCAACGACACCTAGCTGTGAACTTGGCTACTAGATGCCACCTCAATCAGCAACTCGCAACGAACGTTGGAACTTCCCCTCTGAAGGAAAGCAAACTCAGGTTTTTTAGCGCTCTTAGTAAATCCGACGACTTCAGCCGGGTTTGAACCCGCGACCTTGGGCATAGAAGTTCAGCATGCTACCAGTTCCGATACCGAAGTCGCTTCCCACTGACATATGAAAACTGAATGTGATCTCGTGCAGTGGCGTTGTCATAGCAACTGCTGATGGTCATCCCTTATCAATTAAAAGTAAAGTTGTCATGGCAACCTCTCTTGGCACTTGGCATTTTCTTATAATTTAAATCATTTTGTTCACCCCGTGGCGTAATGGTGGGTCATATCAAAAATTCTTTCAGACAAAAGTTTTAGGTAATTATTGGAGGAATATTGTCCATTTTGTGCGGTTTTGATATTGTGCCTATTAACAGAGATATGATTAATGTTTCCCGAAAAACCCACTTTTTCCCACCCCTTTGGTCAATGGTTGGTGCTATCAAAAAACGTATTTGACATACATTTTTGGCACTTATCCGACACATATTATGAACTTTGAAGGGATTCGATATTTCATGTATTAAGAGAGTTATAGCGATATTTCACTTTTTCGAAAAAAGCCCCCCATTTTTACCCCCTTTGACCGATTTTGCCCATTAACGAACTCGACCGAGATTTTATAGGGATACATATTATGTAAAAAAATCAAAGTGATTGGTGCAAAATTACGGCAGTTATCGTGTCCACAAGAAACTGATATATATACATAAATTATATATAAACTTTTGAACTGACGGTGGTTTTGGGGTCTGGGGGATGTGAAACGCGAAGATATGTCGAAATTTTCCGGAAGTCGAAACATGGAACCCATTGCAATAGTTAGCTTTCTAAAGAAATCTACCTAAAAGACGAGGAACCGGGAAGATTGGTTGCTGATGACAGTGAGTATGATAATGTGTAATTGACTGAGAACTCTGGTCCTAACAGTGGCTCCACCCCGAAGTAAGGCAGTTCCGGGCTGGTCTTAAGCCAAGTAGAGGGTCTGCGGGGTTTTAGTAGGTAAGAATCCTGTCAGTTGTAAGTCCGGAAGCTTACAATCTGTATTTTGAAGATTTCCCCATGGTTTCTCTCGAAAAACTAAAAACAAAAACAAAACACCACACAAATTGTTCTTTGAACACAGATCTTCTGGTCTTCGGTGGGCTTATAACTTACAAGAAGCTTTGCTGGTACTCAATCAGTATTCAATATGCTTGCCATGGTGAGTGAGTGGATATCGTGTCGGACTACAAATCCCAAGATTACAGGTACGCTCCTGGCAGTGGTAAATGAATTTTGGAAGGCAACAAGAATCATAGCAGGCATGTAATACGTTGTTGGCATGTTAAAGAACCCATTTGAATTTAGTACGCCGTGCTCATAATGGCAAAATTAATCTCGGGATTTTCCGCCAACACAAATGTTCTTCCATTCTCTTTTAGAAAGCGCTATAGTGTATTGACTTTCATAGTACTCCAAGGAACAACAAAATTCGGCATGCAAGCTGCCCTCTGTGTGTCAAATAACAAAGCTTGCACCCGGCACCCGAGGCCATACGATATTATTATTAGTATTCAATAATTTCCTGACTATATGACAGCTGTCCAATATATTTATTTATTTATCGTATGGCTTTTAGTGCCAGGAGTGTCCATGTGATACATGACATCGTAAGCTCCTTAGAATATTTATTCTGACTACGTTCCATGTAGTTATCCAGTGGTGGAGCGAAAGTATTATTTTAATTATCAGTATTTATTAATTAACTTGTTTACCCATTTTCTGGCCTTGATCCATGGCCTCAATAGGCACTATTACTCAATCAGTATAAAATACCGTAAGAATGAACTGGAGCAATAAATGTTGCTTAATCTTCATAAGAAATCATGGATGGATGGGCTAATGCTGGCTGATTATGCTGAGCACTGCAAGTTGAATGAATCTACAGTACATGGCATGCCAGACTTAGCACGCAATTACAATAAGGTAATGTATAGTTCCTGTGCAAATAAATATTTTTGTTTTAGGCTAGGGAGTAGAAATTTTCCATGACAAAACATTCCCAACCTTGCTCAATGTGAACCAAACTTGGTCAATGTGAACCAAAATTATAAAGTTTTATAGATACACTTCTAGCAAAAAAAAATGTAATACTCTGTCATACCTGCCAAGTTTTCAAATGTTCCCGGAAGATTTCCGAATTTTTGGGGTGTTTTCTGGTTGTTCGGAATAATAGTTTTTCACCCCAGATTTTCGACTCCATATCTTGTTTCTTTTCCTTTCCTTTCTGCCTTTCCTGGCTCTCCTTTCTTCCAGGTCCCTTATTCTCGTTCTTTGAGGATTGAGGGCATTTCCTTTCCCCCTGTCTTTTGTTTCCCTTACTCTTATTTGTGTTTTCCAATTCCTCTTCTAGAATGTGGGTGTGTGGTTGGTTATAGTTGTAAGTATGTAGTTAGTTTGTTTAATAGATATAGTTCATTGTTTCATAAGACTGTGATGTGTGAGGGTGCATGTGAGTGTGCCTGGTGATAGACTGCTTTAGTGGTAGTATTTTGTTGTTGGTGGAACTTTAGTATTTTTCGTTAGTAGAATTTTGGTATTTAATTGTTAGTAGAAGCTTAGTATTTTTGTTAGTGGAATTGCTCTGTTACTTATTCTGAAAGGGAGTAGCAGCATTTCAGAATAAATCAATTCTTTACTTGACTTATAGACGGTTAAGATATTGATAATATAAGCCAACTAATGGCTACGCTGGGAAATGGATAGGTTGAGGTTGGATTTGGTTCGGATTAGTGAGATGCACTGGCAGGAAGAACAGGACTTTTGGTCAAGTGACTATAGGGTCATTAGCACTAAATCAAACAATGGGCAAGCAGGGCTTGGTCTCATATTGAGTAGGAAACTTGGACAACTGGTGGAATATTATGAGCAATATAGTGATCGGATTATTGTAGCTAAAATCAATACAGAACCTGCATGCACCACAGAGGTACAAGTCTATATGCCTACCAGTCAAGTTGATGATGAAGATATTTAAAAGGTCTACGAATAAATACAGGGTGCGGCAGAAATAACTGCCGAATTTCAAACTAAATAACACAGCAACGCAACACGATATTCACAAATTTATTACGCAGTTTAAAAGAGCTATGTTTGCCATTTGCGTCATATACACGTACACATTAGGTTTTGAAAATAATGTCATCCAAATGTCGACCGTCCCTTTCGA